>BHDV01034230.1:92300-105964 GCA_005406045.1 Adoxophyes honmai | reverse complement strand
ATATGCTAGAAGTGGCTACGAAACCCACTTCTGGGCAAAAGCGTCTCCGTTTTCTTTCCACTCGTCTCTATTTTTGCCACCTGACACCATACAAGTTACTTTTTCCAATTTGCGTTATTCTGATATAAAAAGTAGCTTAAGTCTTGTCTTGGGGTTTAAACTATTTTCATAGTTTTCGTCGTGATCGGTTCAGAAGTTGAAGTCTGAAAAGACAGACAGACAGACGTTTGAATTTATAATATTGGTATGGAAGTAAGAATTTGTACCTTCGCAACATAAGTTACCATGAAAAAGTTGTCTAATTTTGGAAATAGAAAATGCTTTACACAACTAAAGCGCAGTATAGAATCTTAGGCGCCGCTGTGCGTCGCTTGAATCGTGTCGTATGAGCCGTGACGACATCGTGGCGACATAGTGAGGTGGACCGTATCTCACTAATTAGCGATATGCTAGAACACATTCTGTAGCGCCAGGAGGCAAAAAATAGTTTTAACGATTATACGTAGTTTAGGTACAGTAGGTTAGTTTCTAGTTTCGGAATAAGGACACAAATAGTCATCGGGAGCAACGCGTCACTGTTACGGTAAGACGCGTCGCAAATAGGTCTGAAATATGTTGAGCTAATCCCGATATTAAGACGTGATTTTCTCCGTTTTATTTCACTTTGAATGAGTCTCTTGGTAGTTTAAATTGTAAAATGTAAAGATTTTGATTTATAAAGTGTACGTATAAATAAAAAGACACGTCAAGATTGTTTACCATCTTTTAAGTACCTAAAGGTCTCTAGTAAAGTTTTAATTCGTTAGTAACATACAAAACTTGAATTGTTTTCTCTTTCCAATTTTCTCATGACAATACCATTTATTCAATCATTCAAACATTACGCTTGTATTCCCAAACGGAATTAGTAGAGCACATTAAATGACACTAGACAGATAACATATTAAGGATAACTTTAGGTTTAAAGTAAATATACTAACTAAAGGCTAATTAAAAAATCCCCAATTTTTTTTAGTAAATGCATCACCACAGACAATCATTCAAGAACGGTGGATGATCGACACGCCGAAATAACGCGCAGATTACATCCCGCCTTTAGACTGTGCCACGGATTTTAATAGCTACTAATTATATTATGTTTACACGCTCCGCAAGCGCTAATGTTCACAGTTGCGCGCCATTGCTTTTGGTCCCATCGCCAATTAGTATGCCACCACGGTGTGGTAAAAACTGTGTAAGAAAAGATTTAATGATTCTGAGATTTTTGGGCGGTTTTTTATGCTTTCTTAGTGTTCGTAGTGCGACCCCTGTGAAGCAACTGCAATATGACACATAACGTATGGAGTGGTTAGTGGGTACAGTATTACCGAACTAATAATTCCTCTGGACATACCTGCGCAGTTGACGAATTTTGTGACGCGGGAAACTTCGATCTACCAATGATAAAAAAGATTTTAAACACTCGAGTTTTGATTGGTTATTGATTGATGTCACAGACAGATGACTCATGACATATGTCCAGGCTGGCGTAACTAGGAACAAAAAACCTTTTCTATGGACTTTGGGTGCAGATCATTGAATGAATGAATGAATGAATGATCCGACCGATTTCGGCCATGGCAACCACTTTGAGGACTCCTATTCCGATTGGCGCTCGTGCGCCCTGAGATGGCTTATATAGCCTATCTTGGCTGCAAACTTACGTTGACATCGCTGGCATGTGAGCACGCCGCCAACATAGTTATAGAAAATGGCAGTAGGTGGCCGTGCCTTTAAATTACCATCATACTAAAACAAAACGTCAGTACAGTTTATTATTAAACGGTTTTACATAGCTTACAGTATTACCAAAATAATAATAATGATAAAAGAGACTTTCGCGCGCTAAACTCTTGCGTTGTTTTTGGTTATCAATTTTATCAATATCGATAATATACACAGATATCGTTGTGCCACCCTAGTTTGGTTTGTCATGTTGGTAATGATCAGACACCCAAACTGATTCCATTAGCTAGTTTGGGCGTCCTGACTCTTAAAACGTTCGGCTACTCTCGGATATCGTTCTGTCCCTCTCGGCGCAGACGGTAACAGCCGATCGGAGTTATTTTCTTGGGAAAGCTGTATAAGCTTATAAGTAAACCATCGCGAACAGGGATTGTTGAGCCCTCGTTGAGCCACTTACCTATGTTTGTAACTTGGTCGTGTAATACTAATCCAATAGCTGACATCTAGTCGGTTACATCGGTCATTGATTACACGTCTAAATTGCGAACAGTGGCAAGTGGCTCAACAATCCCGGTTCGTGACTGTACATGTTCCGCTAAGTTAGTTACTTGTGGTAGTGAATAGAGTGTGCAAGTACCTAAGTACCTACTTCAGGGTATGAAATTTGTCGAAATATTTGAATTTGAACTCGAAAAGTGAAGATGAAGCCAAACTATAATTGTGACTGATCTGAATAGATAGTCGGGGTTCTGCGAAGTTAAGTATATTGCAGTCGTACCAACTGCAATGTAACTGCAATACGACTGCATTACGAAAGTGTGGCCACCTTGGGGGGCGTCCATAAATTACGTGAGGTTTTTTTTTCAATTAAAAAGAAAAAAACATACTTATTTATTTGAAAAGAAAAATAAAATGAAGACTTAACTTAAAAAAAACTAAAATTTTTCTTCGTTCGGATACACTCATGAAGTGTCAAATGACATCCACATAGAAACTCACTTCGATTTTTAAAAACTTAGGCAACGGGATTAAATGGACCAAAATAGTAGTTTTTTTGTTTGTTTCAAACAAGAAAAAAATTGCGTGATATTTGCCGTGACCCCCTCCCCCCAACGTGAGATTAGATTAGATTTGACTCGACCCCCTCCCCCCCTAAAACACCTTACGTAATTTATGGACGCCCCCTTGCAGTTGGTGAGTGGTTCACAGGACTGCACGAAACCTGCAAACGAACTGCATCATACCTGCCCTGGAACTGGACCTGCTACTTTTCACCAGGATTGCTATCTGAATGGGCCCTTAACGCAGCCGAGACAAAAACAGATTTTCTTTGGAAATACCCAAATCTTAAGTTACTCGGCAACCTCGTGCGATGGTTAATTTTATCTACTAATTAAGTCGTGTTCACACATCGCGCGTCGCGTCGCGTCGTTGATTAGTCGCGTCTAATTGGGGATCGCGTCAAAAAGGTCGCAAGTCGGTCTGTGATTTGTTGACAGTCTACAAGAGGGTACAGTCAGCAACAAAGATAACACCGTTATAGTGCCAAAAATATGTACACGTATTGAAAAAAAGTGCTCAATTTCACGTTTCACTTCTAGCATATATGTATTTCTACATTTTAAGTTGAGAGGTACATTAGTTACAGGTTACAGGTTGCTAGCCTGTCGCCTAAGATGTACCTTAGTCTCTTACAACATCCTCGGGAAAAATGGACCGGTGTTATACTAAACCCGGCAAAAGTTAATATCGTTAATTTAACATCATTAACTTACTTTTAAAACTTGCACTAATAATGAGTAAAAAGAAAAGTGACTAAAATTACCCACATTAAGGAATAGGAACAAACAATACAAAGACTACTGATAGCTAGCTAAGTAGCTATACCTACTAAAAAAAACTACAGTGAGCTTCACTCAAAATGGAACAAAACGAATACACTCACGTCAATGTAGAGATTAGCTTGACATATTTCGGGCCAATTCGTGATCCATTATCGCCACTGTGGCTGCAGTTTTGCGTTGCTCCTGATGATGGTTCACGTTTTGAACCGAAACATGTTGAGCTTATCTCGAGTCGAGATGAGAGTTTATCCGTTACATTCCACTAAAAAACTTTATCTGTAGGGTGACTAGGTTATCGCAAAGAAGTATTTTAGTCTTTTTCTCGGTTTCATGTTGAATATAAATGCTATCTGTGAAATTAATGTGAAAATAGTAACTTTAAACTGCCTTCCCCGTGTGGTGCCGGGTTAAAATAGCACCTCCACCTTTCTTCCCGTGGGTGTCGTAAGAGTCGACTCTGGGAAAGGGTTAGTGTATTGTGGGCTATGGGCTAGCAACCTGTCACTGCAATATCACGTTTAACCATCTGCTTACCCTGAAATTGCTAAACGTGGCACTGGATTTTTGAATTCATGTGTTCGGCCTACCCCTCTTGGGAATACAGGCGTGAGAATATGTATGTACCTATGTATGTAAATTAAACAAGTGCTAAAAATTTGTCAGAAGCCTAACTCAACAGACGGTAAAAAGCCACAAGCGTCACAACTCTTAAATTGCTGCGTCTAGCGAGCAGATAATAAAATTAAATCTTTAAAGCGACAATGCATCACTTTGCCGGCTGGTAGCGTAACGGTTGGTTCCGCCAAAGGTCAACGGGGCCAACGACTCTAAACACGAGATAATTAACGGGACAAACCCAGCCCCAGATGATAAACACTTAATCTACACAAACTTATCCGGACGCAACGTATCAAAGTTAACCGCGTATTCGATATCTCCATCCTAATTGACCAATATCTCTCGTCTGTTTGCGTAAGCTGACATTTCCTTGATTTTTTTCTCGCTCCTCAGTTTAATAACAGTGCTGTGAAAAAAGAAAACTAACAATATAAATGTGCGGACGGGAATTAACCGCCGCAGTCCACGTACTAGAGGCGGCGAGGCGAGACCGAGTGCGAGTGTCACAATCCCGTGACCTGATCGCGAAGAAAGCAATAACATGAATGGTGTAGCTATCTCGAGTGTCTTGTGTTTACTACTCGTCGGTCGGAGTGACACGCGGGCCGCGCTAAGGAACTACAATGAACGCCGGACGAATTTAATCGACGAAGAATCCCAGCAATCCGTCGGCGGGAATCTGCGTCTCACAGTGAAAGAGCACGTCGTCAATGAAAACCTCATACAATGGAAAGAGAGCGAGGTAGACAATTCGTTCAATAACCCGCAGTATTTCAACTTTTCGAGGCATTACTTCCAGTTTAAGGATGACATGAAGAAGTCTAAAGTGTATCAGTTTATTCGCCGGATGCCCAAAGGGGCGGCGCTGCACGTGCACAGTTCTCTCATGCTCGATGCGGATTATTTGATAGAGCTGACGTATGAGGACCACTTATACGCCTGCCTCACAGACGGTGATTTAAAATTACACTTCTCCCGCTCCGAGCCACTGCGACCTTGCTCCGTTAAGTGGGCCCTGATGAGTGAACTCCGAAACGCATCAGACAATGTAGTTCGATTTGACGCGAAGTTGAAAAACTACTTCACCTTAGACTCTGAGGATCATATAGGATTCGATACGGATATCAACGCCGTGTGGAAGAAATTCAACCAAGTTTATTTCACTATCAAATCTTTGATATCCTATAGGCCGGTGCGTGAGAAAGCTTTCTACCAAGCGTTGCAGAACTTTTACAACGACAACATCTTCTACGTTGAGATTCGAAGTGGTTTATCCTCATTGTATGAGCTAGACGGGACCGAGCACGACAAAATCTACATGGCTACGTTGTATCATCAAGTGACTAAGAGGTTTGTTGAAATCAATCCTGATTTTATTGGAATCAAGTTGATAATGACCAGGGTTCGGTCGGCAAATATAGACAGAGTGCGTGAAGTATTGGACTTGGCACGGCACGTGAAGCAAGAACTGCCTGACATGTTTGCTGGCTTTGATCTGGTGGGTCAAGAGGATTTGGGAAGACCATTAACAGAATTCCTACCAGTGCTTCTAGAGGCACAAGGTGAGATAGACTACTATTTCCACGGCGGAGAAACGAATTGGTACGGGACACCTACGGATGAGAATTTGTTTGATGCTGTGTTATTGGGAACGAAGAGGATTGGTCATGCTTACGCCTTAATAAAGCATCCAGCACTTATGAGAGCTGTTGTTGAGAGAGACATAGCGTTAGAAGTGAACGTCATCTCCAACGCAGTTCTATCTCTGGTCCAGGATTTAAGAAACCATCCATTGGCTTTATATCTCGCGCGTGGAATGCCAGTAGTTCTGTCGAGTGACGACCCTGGTGTTTGGGGAGCAGAACCTCTTTCTGATGACTTTTACGTGGCTTTCTTGGCAGTTGCCAGTAAACATGCTGATCTTAGGATGCTGAAGCAGCTGGCTATAAACTCTATTAAGTATAGTGCGCTGAATGATAGTGGGAAGGCGAAGTTGTTTGCAGTGTTTGAAAAGAAGTGGGATCAATTTATCGATGACGTTATTGAGACGAGACTTTAGTTAGTGATTGATTATCTCTCAGTCCGTTTAAGATTACGTCATATGACACGAACAAATGTCGTTGTATTTATAGTGATAAGTAAGTAAATGTGCATGACATGGAGATTATCAGATGCCTTTCAGTGACTGACTTTTATTTTAAGTTAAATTAAGTGTGTTAATGTCGAGACAATAAAAATGTCAAAAATCTAAATTCTATTATTTTTTTATTAAATTATCTAGCTATCAGAAATCTTTCTAATATGTACCTTACTGTACCTAGTTGTACTTGAAGATACCTACAGGTATAATAGGATGCCTAGTAGATACTTTGAAACGAGTACCATTTTACAATAATCCTATTTTTGGACTTTTGTTCCCAATCTTTTTTTTTTGTTGAAAGTTCTTTCTTGTGTAACTTTTTCTTCGTAAGTTTTGGTATTTTGTTCCTAAACCTACTGATCGCGAATTTAAAGACGCTTCTCTGTTCTCACAATGAGAGCTAAAACAACATGTTTCAGCTCAAAAGGTTATCCATCTGTTTTCAGTTGCTCTTTAGATGATTAGAAATCGTTAAGTACCTATATCCAAGCAAAATAAATACGTCAAAAATGCTACTCGTCATGTTAACTAATTATAAGTAGATTATCTGTGCTGTGGTTTTATTCTCTAACGTAATGAACTAAACTCGTCTACAATTAGCTGTCATATGCAAGGACTTGGCAAGATTTTAAGTAAGGTAAAAGTACCAATGCTCGACGCCTCAACGCCCAGTACACGACACCCATCTGTCACCTGTCTTACTATGACATAAGGTTGCAAGTGCCGTGTATTGGGTCAGTGTCGACCACAGGGATATTTACATTACTGTATGGAAAATTTGACAGCACGACGACGTCGAACTCATCCAAGATAGTTTGGTTAGTATAGTTAGAGAAAGCCTACAATAGCAAACAATAATTTCACATAGAAAAAACCTAAGATTAGATAGAGTATTTTTAGCTTATAATCGTATTAACATTTGACGCTCTCCACTGTTCATTATTATTATGATTTGTGAGGTCAGTAAACTTGGGTAATGCGCTATTGTCCTAAAAAAAATGCTAGAAGTGGCCATTATACGTGAAATAGTCGTGTTTTTGTCTATCTATTATTTCGTGTGCTCTGCCTACCCCATTTGGGAATACAGTCGTGATGAATGTATTGGATCGGAAAGACTCGGTCGGTGTTTACAATACAAAACCATGTTCTTTATCGAACACCAAGAAAACAAAACAAAACCGGCCCATTGATCCCTGTTTTAACTCTTATTGTGTAGAAATAAAGTTGTCAATTGGCTATTGCCGATTCTGCGTTGAATGGTGCGGGAAGACCCTAACAAAATCAAATAAGCAATAATTCGTTTTAAATTTATTGCAGTACTCTTGCATGCAGGCGTTACATTTGTTATGTTCCTACTTAATGTGGATTGTTCCTTATGGTTTCGGGTTTAGAATAACACTCAATTTCTTCCGTGGATGTCGTAAGGGGCGACTAAGGAAATAGGTTGAGGTATGTTTTAGGCGACAGGCTAGCAACCTTTCACAGTTGTATATAGATGTTTAAACCTAACAATATGCATAATGTGGCTACGAAACGTGACATAGTCATGGTTTCCTTTCATGTGCTCTGCCTACCCCATGAGGGAATACAGGCGTGGTGATGTATGTAGTTAGATACCAACACAAAAACTTGGAAAATCCCAGACATTTTAGTTTCAAATTACTGATCAGATTTCGTTCAAAAACGAAACAGGCTTCCAAAATAAATTGGCCCATTCAACATAGACGTCAAACTTCCTCTTTTTGTGTTGGATAGACAGACTGATAGACAGACAAAGTTACTTGTTGAATATAATTCCCAAATAAAATATTATATGACATAAACAAAATGTTACGTAGTCATAACCATGACCATTCCACATCTCTTGGTCACTTTTAGCATGTTTTTTGGTTTTAAGTTAGATAAAAGATGTACGATATTGACAAGTTGCTAGCCAGATGCCTACTTAAAACTATTTTCTTTACGTCATCAAATATCAACAAAACATTTTTTCAGAATACGTTTATTTTTAGATACAGTTCGTGACCATGACGATAGATGGCATTAATTGGGTTAGTCATATTCGTAACCATTGATATTTTCATTAAAAAGTTAACAACACACTACTCTTTGGTTTTAATGACGCTGTCTATGAACTGATCCCATTTCCTTTCAAACACTTTGGACAGTTTATCCTTTCCTTTATTATCTAGCGCGCTATACTTTATAGAATTGATAGCCAATTGTTTCAGCATCCTAAGATCGGCACGTTTACTCGCGATCGCTAGAAAAGCCACGTAGAAATCATCAGACAGCGGCTCCGCTCCCCAAACACCAGGGTCGTCACTCGACAGAACTACTGGCATTCCACGCGCCAGATATGAAGCCAATGGATGATTCCTCAAATCTTGGACCAGAGACAAAACTGCGTTGGAGATCACATTCACTTCTAACGCTATGTCTTTCTCTACAACAATCCTCATGAGCGCCGGATGCTTGATCAATGCGTAAGCGTGACCTATCCTTTTTGTATCCAGCAATATAGCATCAAACAAATTCTCATCTACCGTCGTCCCGTACCAATTCGTTTCTCCGCCGTGGAAGTAGTACTTTATTTCGTTTTTGGCCTCAGAAAGAACCTCAAAGAAATCTTTTAATGGTCTTCCTTTATCCTCTTGTCCCACGAGATCAAATCCAGCAAATATTTCAGGCAGTTTTTGCTTCACTTGGCGGGCCAAATCCAGTGCCTCGCGCACTTCATTAACGCTTGCCGCTCGACTGCAAGTTGTTATTAACTTGATTCCTACAAAATCTGGATTATTTTTCATAAACTCCTTGGACACTTCATTATACAACGAGGCCATATACAATTTATCATGTTCCGTCCCATCCAATTCATACAAACGCGATAATCCTATTCTAATTTCGATATACATGACGTTGTCGTTGTAAAAGTTTTGTAAAGCTTGGTATATAACTTTTTCATATACCGGCTTGTAAGATATCAGAGAATAAATGGTGAAGAAAACTTGTTCAAATTTATACCAGACTTTGTTGATATCAGTTTCGGATCCGATGTGGTCTTTCGAGTCTATCATGAAGTATTTTTTCAACTTCGCATCAAATTGGGTATCATTACCTGATGCTTTTCTTAGCTCCTTCATCAGTGACCATTTCACTGGACAAGGAAGACGAGGATGTACTCTTGAGAAATACAATTGTAAGTAATCATCTGTAAGGCAGGCGTATAAATGATCTTCGTACGTCAGCTTTACCAGATTGTCAGCGTTGAGCATAGCTGAACTATGCACGTGTAGCACCGCCCCTTTGGGCATCCGCCGGATAAACTGATATACTTTAGATTTCTTCATATCGTCTTTAAACTGGAAGTAATGCTTGGAGAAGTTGAAATACTGAGGATTTTGAAAGGAGTCATCCATTTCTTTCTCTTTCCATTGCATAACCATTTCATTGACGACGATTTCTTTCTGTGTAAGCGACAAATTACCACCGACTGATTGCTGGAACTCTTCATTGATTAAATTTGTTCGACTCTCATTGTTATAATAAGCTTTTACACCGCTTAACACGATAAGTAGCAAACACACGGTACTCGTAGCCACAGCAGTCATGTTACTTTTCGCTTTGTGTTGGATTGGTTCATCGAATTGTGATTTTGATTCGAGAGTTCCGGGTCTTACTGTGCTGCTTCTAACTTGCGAACTGTGACACTAGATTCCCGTTTTCTCCGATTTAATGGATTTATTTTCCTTGTTTGCTACGTGGAACGATCGTCACTATTTATATTGTTACTGATTTTTAATAAACCAGTCAGCTGCTAACTCCCGTGTTTCATTGACGTTGCACTGGCGATGAGCTGGGATTAATACCTGAGTTGTATTCTTGTCGATCTTGGATCGGTTTCAATAATTATGTTGATCTCAATATATCAGGTCTTCTTTTGGAAGTCTTGTTGTTGAAGTGAAGTCAACGGCAAATTGATATAAGGTATTTATTTTAAACATATTTGAGTACACCGATACAAAGTCAGACCATAAGCGATTTGGAGCTAGAGTATCTGCCTGTGAGTCTCAGGGTGAACTGTCTTTACAAATTGCTATAGTCATTTTCATAAATACCATGTCTATTAGTGACATGAGAAAAGTATACAACTAATTACTGATATATGTTTTAGATAATAACTCTACTCTTTACTCGATCACTTTAAATTGATCAATGAGTTATGTTGAATTACAATACAATATCATTAAGAGAGTAAACAATTAATAAAGTAAACACTCGTTACTTAATAGTAACTTATTATCTAATTACAATGTCTTAATGAATTACACGAAGTACTAATCTAAAGGGATACCTTTGCGGTGTCGGATTTAGAATAAAACCACTCCATTAAATTTCTTCCGTGGGTATCGTAAAAGGCGACTATGGATTTAGGTTAAGGTAGATTTTGGGCGATAGTCTAGCACAGCCATTCTCAAAGTGTGTTCCGCGAAACCCCAGGGTTCCGTGATACTCCTGTAGGGGTTCCGCAAGAATTTAGAAAAAAAACAACACCACTCTCAGGTAGAACGTTTTGACGCGGCGTATACACGGACGGATGGATAAAGATACACTTAAAAGCTGTTGCTTTTTTGTAGGGTTCCGTCAAGTTTTTCGCTTTCTAAAAGGGTTCCATCACCAAAAAAGTTTGAGAACCACTGGTCTAGCAACATGTCACTATTATGTAATGCCAACTGAAAACCTAAAAAAATATGCTAGAAGAGATCATGAAACATGAAATAGTCTTGTCTATGTAGCGTTTCGTGTGCTCTGTCTTCCCTTTTGGGAATACAGGCGCAATGTAGGTATGTATGTACGTATTGGGTACTTATATGTACAGTAGAATCCGCTTAAGACGATTTCTCAGGGACCCTAACAAAAACGCGTCTTAAGCGAGAAAGCGTATTATGCGGGAAAGGGAAAATAGAACATACTACATGTTTTAATTTTGGTATGTATACTCATGTCAACCCAACGATGGGAGCTGTTCCTGTTAATAAAGAAGGCGTAAGCGCGGAGGCAAAAACGCCAAGAGGGCAGCCTCCGCTGAGGTCAGCCCGCACCTACAGCCGGGCCGAGCCAAGCGGTCACCGCCCGCCCCCGGAAAGGAGAAGACGGAGAGAAGCTCGGACACTTAAGAAGGCGAAAGAGTGCCGACAGAGGAGCTGATCCTGTTCATTCAGGAGATCCAAGCCGGCCAGCACCCAGTGGCATTTCTTTTGGAACGGCTAGCCACTCTGCACGCCTGGAGTGAACACCACCGGCCTTACACCTTTAAAAACCGGGTTGCGACGTCACTGAATGGTGGACCAGAAGTCTGACGTAGCACAGAAGACTACCAACGAGGCCTGAGGGCCCACTCGGGAGCGGAAAGACCCCGCCGAAGGGGGCGAATGCCTCGAGCAGCATCTCTCGAGACTGACAATACGGGCATCTCAGCTCGGGCTCCGGCGTATTAAACGGGATAACGAATCGTATTAAGCGTTAAGAAATGTATGAAAATATGTCTTAAGTTGCAGGGACTGGCGTAAAGTGGCGTATTAAGCGAGAAATCGTATTAAACGTGATCGTCTTAAACGGGTTCTACTGTATTTTCGTGTTTGAAACGGGCGACCAGATTCAGATGAAATTCGGTACGGAAATAGTTAGTCTCAAGGACGGACTTAGGATAATATTATCCTGTAGTGAAGCGTAGTGTCCGAAGTCCGAAGGATAGCAATGAGCAAAGTTAGTAGCAAATATAAACTAAGTATGTCTAAAAGTAAGCAAGCAATGTATACTTCGACTTGTTTGCAGCGCTTTTGCATTCAGGCGTCAAATTCTAATCCAGTTTTAAGTCGTCGTTGTGAAAATTAAGTCAGTTCGGTAGTTTCTCAGGAAAAAATATTATAAAAGGTTATTTACTTTGGTCTTAAACGTAATAATATCCATATTTTGCTAAATAAACTTATATATGAGTACAATTTACCCGTTGAAAAAAGTGATGGAATCAATTTTTACACTACATAATTATACTTATCTATGGCATTTTTTACAGCGTAAATCAATCATGATTCATGACCACTTTCTCACTTCAAACTAAATGGCAACATTGGCAACAGAACTTCATCTATTGACTCTTTCTACTAAAACACAGATGGGCGCCACTTTACCGTATTTGAACGCGCTACATTGTGCTGCCATCTCGGAGCGAGTAGTGGTAGCTCATCCGCACTTCGTAGGGCGAAGTAAAATCAAGATTGTTTTGTTTTATTTTGATCCTGTCTATTGTTATTCGTTGTTTGTGTCTCTGATCTACTTCTCGATTACTGAGTTGAAATATTGTGTACTTGAACTAATCGAACTGAAGTGCAATATATTATGTACTAGCTTCTGCCCGCGGCTTCGCACGCGTTAAATTCGGGTTAACACAGAAGAGATTTCGGAATTATTATTAGGAAGCGCCCGCCAGAATAGCCAGCCGCCATTAGATTTTTTCCTTCTTTCTCGACACTTATCGTCATATTTTGGAAAATTCAAACAAAATCTTTATAAATTGTAGCCTATGTGCTATTCTGATGTATAAGCTACATTACTGTAAAGTTTCATGAAAATCCATTCAATAGTTTTTGCGTGAAGGAGTAACAAACATCCATCCATCCATCCATCCATCCATCCATCCATACATCCATCCATCCATACTCACAAACTTTCACGTTTATAATATTAGTAAGATGTATGGGAATTCTTTCGTTGTTTGTATAATTATTGTTACATGAGACTTAGCACGCTAATGTTTATTGTCTCTTTCGCACACACTTACCTGAAGAGGGATTTTTTTTATGTGGCAGTTAAAATTTAGCGTGGTATCTAGGTACTACTACAGCTTTTTTCTCATCTTAAAAATATCTATCCGTCTAGTGTCGGGTTTAGAACAACACCTTTCCTTTTCTTCCGTGGATATCGTAAAAAGCGACTAAGGATTTAGATTAACAACAACAAAGGTTAAAGGACTGGCTAGCAACCTGTGTGTACGTTATACCTGCCAACTCAAAACCTTACAAAACATGCTAGAGGTGGCCACGAATCGTGAAATAGTCATGGTTTTGTCTATATGTAGCGTTCTGCTCTGCCCACCCCATTTGGGAATACAGGCTGCCTCCCTCATACAGGGTAGGCAGAGCACACAAAGCGCTACGTAGACAAAACATTACTACCTATTTCACGTTTCGTGGCCACTTCTATACGTTGTCGGTTTAGGTAGTTAAATCAATGTAAACAATCTTGACGTGTCTTTTTATTTAAACGTACACTTTATA
>BHDV01034230.1:4400-74520 GCA_005406045.1 Adoxophyes honmai | reverse complement strand
GAAGGTCACCCTCATTATTAGACAAATGCTTTCAGTATAGCCCAAATTTGAAGTCGGTTTTTTTTTGTTTAAAATTATATTTGTTGTAAAACCTTATTAATTTCTGCTAACACACTGACTTACCTACTATACTATACTACTATTTTTCTGTAAGCTCTGTTCGGACAAAAAATGTGTCTTACACCATTTTTAACGCCAGTTGGTTCTTACAAAGTCGCCTAAGAATATCGTCGAGGTAGGTCAAGAATGTTGTGAAATGTAAGGCATTTTTAGTAATTAGACGACTTGTGGCTTAATACTACTTTTTAAGCAATTACCTTTTTTTGAAAGCGATTAAAAGAACAATTAATTAACAACATGATCGTGGCTTTGTTCAGTTAAAAAAATGACATGGTTTTTTGTTCGCTTCTTAATCGGAATAAACTTATTATTCGACTTTCAGAAACTTTTACAAGAATGCATGTATACAATAACGCCTGTTTTCCAAAAAGGAGTAGGCAGAGCATAAAAAACGCCGCATAACGTTAGTCAAAACCATGACTGTTTCACGTTATGTTGCCACTTCTAGCATATTGTTAATAGGTTTTAAGTTAAGAGCATACATACATACATATCCTCACGCCTGTATTCCCGAGAGGGGTAAGCAGAGCACATGAATTCAAAAATCCAGTGCCACTTTTAGCGATTTCAGGGCAACCAGATGATCAAACGTGATATTGCAGTGATAGGTTGCTAGCCCATCGCCCACAATACACTAACCCTTTCCCATAGTCGACTCTTACGACACCCACGGGAAGAAAGGGGGAGGTGCTATTCTAACCCGGCACCACACGGGAACTATTCTAACCCGGCACCACACGGGAAAGTAAGTTAAGAGACCTACAGTAAAATATGTCTTAAGCTATTTCCTTAGTCACCTCCTATGACATCAACGGACGAAATGGAAAGGTGTTATTCTAAGGTGTAATTAGTAATACTGTAATCATACATGATTTAACAAGTTTTAGATTTTTTTTTTAATGTTAGATCAGGTCAGGCACAGAATTTAAACTTCCTTCTCTGTGTAATCTATTTTCCCCGCTTAGCTTCAGATGACACTAGGGTAATTTGAATATCGGATTGGCAACACCGTAGGCTCACACAGACTGGTGGTGGCTTGCATTATTCATCAGTGCAGTGCGGCTGAAGAGTGGGGTGTCTGGTCTCAAACCTGCAGTGTGATTCTAAGTTTAAAATTTTGTTTGTGTTGCCAACAAACGGGGCGATAAGCATTAGGAGGTGAGATGCTGTATATAATATACATAGCATATTTCCAGCCAGTTGCATGACATAAATACTCAATATTAAACTTCATGTCGAAGTTTGTCCTATAATGCGAACAAATTATGAAGGCGGTCAACCTGCTAAACATTCAGATTTCCTGACACGCCTATGTTCCCAAATGGGGTACGCCTTGCACGGAAAACATTACATAGACAAAATTATGACTATTTCACGCTTCACGGCCACTAGCATAAACTTCAGGTTTAAAACAGATGGAAGAGTTACAATAGTTGTGTTAGCTTATCGCATAAAGCGTACCTAAACCTTAACTCTTAGTCGCCTCTTATATCTACGGGGCAAATAGAGAGGTGTTATTCTACCGAAACATTACACAAGATAGGCTTAGGTTACATTAGAAATAAATTACATTGTACTTTGTAGTATCGTTTTGTAGAAGGGTTTCTTTCATTCTACATTTCTTTCGTGGATATCGTAAGAAGTTCACAATTAAGTAAGTAAACACTTTATTGTATGTAAATGAATGGTAGGTATGGAACGCTAGAAGTGGCTGCAGGGCGTAGAATAGGTAGTCATAATCATGGTTTTTTCCATGTCGCGCTTCGTAACCTCTGCCAAACCCATTTGGGAACATAAGCGTGATTGTATGTATGTATGTCTAAAAATCCCTTCGTCCACAAACGAGAGTGGAACGGTTGCATGTGTGAAAAGTAAAGCAAATATTGTCCGCTGTCGCGGTATTTGCCCTTCGCGACCCCTGGCGGATGAATAATCAAAACTCATAAACACTCTACGTCTACTTCTGGTACAGAGATGTACGAAAAGATGGCAGAAGGTATAGACAGAGTACATACACCACGTGTCATCTGTCAAAACGCGGCTCACTCTTCCAAATCACGAATTTACATATATGTACTTTATTTATTTTAGGATGATATTTTTAACTGTCAAATCCTTACATATTTTTGTTACCCAAGACATCGGTGCAAATTATGATGACGTTTTAATTAAGAACATTATATCAAACAATAGTAAGTGTATTTGCATTAAACATTTCCAGTTTTACCATTGAATTCCGGAGATAATTTCAAATTGTGTCCGTTGAAGTTCTCATCCTAAAAAAACGGAGTAGGTATAGGCGTAAACATCACACCTAGTATAAAATATATTGAATTTTCTGCCTTAACTTTTTTCTATGGTGATAGATTTACCAATTTTTACCATTTCTACTCCTTATGGAGCCCCGATGCGAATTGGGAACTTCACACATAACATTGGATTGCTTCGCAGATAACTGATAAGTGTATCGTAGAAGGAGTACCTAGGTAAGTAGGGAAGGGACTGCGAGGGCAGATATGTTATAATACTATTCTCTGTAGGTATTTCTGTAAAGTTACTCCTGCTGTCCAGCATCAATAAATAACAATCGTGTCCCTCTACTATTTACTACTGGTACCTAAAACAATTATGTACTACTAAATACGATTTCGATTTGCACCTTTTTATCCCACCTCCACTCTAATCTTCCTTCTTCCTGGCAACACCGAGGAACCGCGAATCCTACAAAATGGCGGCAGTCGTTGGCGCCAAATTAAACCGCGTGTGTTTTATCGTACTTTGATCTCGGCCCCGCAGGAGTGTTTGCCGACGATGTTTGTCCTTATGAAAGGAGCCCGTGAATGGTTGAGACGGTCTTTTCAATGGGAGATTTATATCGGAGACACTGGCAACTATGGACGCAATTTGTGGATAGTAGATACGCGATAAACAAGGGGGAATGGATCGGTTTTATGAGTTGGCCAAATGCGGGTTTTTATGGTTAGGTTGGTGTCTGGGTTTGGTAGGACTGTATTTGTTGATGTGGTTTTGTTTATCTGTGCACGAAGCACGAGTTAGTATGATTATAAAAATTAAATAGATTATAATAATTAAATTAAATACATAATTATAGTAACGGTTTTTGATGGTTGATGCTGTGGACTTTTATGAGAAAAAGTATATTTTAGGCGACAGGCTATCAACCTGTCACTATTATACCTGCCTGCCAACTCAAAACTTAAACAAATATGCTTTGAATCAACGTGAAACGTGAAATAGGAAATAGTCATGGTTTTGTATATGTAGCGTTTCGTATGTTCTGTTTACCCCCAGAGAACACGAAACGTTACATAGTCAAAACCGCGACTACCTCACGCCTCATAGCCACTTTTGGCATAATTTTAGGTAGAAACATTGATGAGAGGTATAAATAGTGACGTATATCCTTAGTCGCCTCTTACGACATCCGCGGAAGAAACGGAGAGGTGTTATTCTAAGCCCGACACCACACGGGTGTCATTATACTCCAAAATTTACTATGTTCGATTTAAAAAAAAAAGTTGTATGGTCCTTCGAGCCGGACAGAACTGACTTTCTTCGCAAAATAATATATCTATGCTTTGATTATTATCCAATAACATTTCCTCACATCTCCTTTCATATTATAATTTCGCTCGTAATCTAATGCTATTGATGGAACCACATCGTCATTATGATTGAAAGCTCATCAATCTGTGTGTCCGTCCTGCATGTATCGAATTACTGCATTAAATTGGTATTCATTGTTAATCTTTTATGTTAGCAGCTGTTTGTTGAGTTCCACCAGCCAAGAAATTAAGCCACAATTACAAGATGTCATTCTATGCGGTCGCTACACTTATACCAAACTACATAAGTTAACGAACGTCGTCTTCGCTAGACGCTAGACTGCTATACTCTGGCGGTTTAGGTACTTAACTAAAAGTAAACAAACTTTATGTCAGATTTGACAGGGCAATGAGGTTTTTTGTTACTACCCAAATTTTATCGGATGTTTAAATAGTTTAGCAAAGGAATCTCACGCAATATTTATTGATATGATGAATGTTAGCGTTCTAATTCCGATTGTTTCTGGTATACTTAAACTTAGGCACCAACAGAACATTTTTTATTGTTTTCTTCCTTTGCTAAACTATTTGACCATCCGATAAAATTGCGGCCTATTACCGAATTCTTTACACTTTTGCGATGAAAAAGTATGCTAGAAGTGGCTACGAAACTATGTACAAAGACAAGATCATCATATCATAACCAAGATTATTGCCAACCGCTATACCAACATATAACTTATGTAACTCCCCACTAACAACTAACTCGATACCTGAAAAAAAATGCTAGAAGTGGCCATGAAACGTGAAATAATCATGGTTTTGTCTATGAAGCGTTTTGTACGTTCTGCCTACCCCATTAGGGAATACAGACGTGATGTATGTAACTCCCCACTACAAAAATCTTGCCTAGTTTGAAGTCGAGGACGATATTAGAAACAAAATATTTAAAGTGGAGGCCATCTTTGATTTATGTCATGTACATAATAATGTACATGCTAATAAACTATGGTCAGCAATCGGTCCCCAGCGTGACATAGAACGTTTAATTTGGATAGTGCTTGTCGTAAAATGGAAGGGCATAACAGAGTGTTTTTATGGAAAAAATAGTTAATGGTTATGGCCACAAAAATAGGGTAAATTAAAGTTGTGAAAGAAGCTGTTTTCACCACAGAATTTAATCCTTGGAAGGAGAAGAGAAGTGTTTTACAAACCCCGACATCACAGGAGTTAATTTCAATCAATCATATTGAAAAACATGTGGACTCCATATGTAAGTAACTCCGTATGTTTAAGAGGATACGAGGGTCAAACTGAAAGTTTCGGGAATAGAAAAAAATATCCAGTTAAAATGATCAAAAGTAATTTTATTGCTTTTGAAAGTATTCTCCCTTATATTAAATGTACTTTTACATACGTTCAAACCAGTTTTTGAAGCACTCATTGAACGCTGAAGGTGGGGTCGACAAAATGGCCGTTTTGTACGCCTCCACGGCATCTTCTGGCGCCTGAAACTGCTTACCACGTAACTTATCTTTGATTTTGGGGAATGTGAAAGAGTCATTGGGGCTTAAGTCAGGGTTGTATGGAGGATGGTTCAGTAATTCGAATTTTTCACCGTCTAGATAGTCCTTTGTTAACCGAGCCGTATGGGAGCTGACATTGTCATGGTGAAGGATGATGCGACGATTGAGGTTTTTTTTTCTCAGTTCACCACACACACTCAGCAAACAAATGGTTGCATACCAATCGGCATTGACTGTTCTACGGTCATCAAGAGGAATTGTAGCCACGTGACCCGATTTGGAGACAAAACTAGCCACCATCTTTTTGGCCGTGCTGCGAGAGCGAACCACTTTTGTCGGCTTAATCTCGCCTTCATAGGCCCATACTCGAAATTGGTTTTTAGTTTCAGCCTCATAGGCGTATATCCATGACTCATTATCCAATACAATACTAAAAACTGCATTTGAGCTTCTTCTGTTGATTTTATTTAAAGTTTCGGGGCACTAATCGACACAAGTCGTTTTCGGTTCGTCGAACAACTGATGAGGTATCCACCGGGAAAACAATTTTTGCACGCCTAACTCTTGCTGTAGAATAATTTGTATTTGACTCATTCCAATGCCCAGAGACTCCTGAATTTCCCGATATGTCACATGTCGGTCTTCCGTAATCAGTTGACGCACAACATTGATGTTTTCTTGGGTGACTGCCGATTTTGGTCGACCTTCACGCACATTGTCCATGAGGGAAACACGGCCACGTTGAAATTCCGAAAACCACCTGTATATTGTGGTCATCGAAGGGGCTTCATTATTAAAAGCAGCAATCATCCGGTCTCCACATTATTTTTGTGTTAATCCACTTTTAAAGTCGTAGTAAATCATAGCTCTTAAATTTTCACGTGACAATTCCATGTTGGGCAGCGACTCATCAAGTTCAAAAAACAATTGAAACCGAACCATTGTTTTTTTTTTCTATGTGGCCAGTGTTTTAAGATAAGGAAACTTTGACGATTGTAAAAAGGTATAATACGTGATAAAAAATGTTATTTAAATATTAGTTTCCCGAAACTTTCAGTGCAGCCCTCGTAGGAGTCGCACCACTTCTCCATACAAACGTAGTCCCCCGTTTTCTCCATGAATAATGACATTAGAGCAAACATTTTTTTACATTATATTTGTATCTGTTGTGGCTATGCCCCTACGATTTGCTTTTATCGATATTCTAAATAAAAAATAAATAAAAATTTTAGAAAATCGATACAAGCAAATAGCCACAACAGATACAAATTTAAAGAAAAAAAATTTTTGCTCCCATGTCACTGTTCACGGATAAAACAGTGGACTAGGTACGTTTGTATGGAGAAGTGGCGCGACTCCTATCCTCTTAAGGCAAGGATACACTGGGGACAAATGTGCCGCGACACGTGTATATACGCGGTACGCGGATATAAGTCGCGTGACATGTCGAGCGAAGTCCGGCAACGTCGCGCTACTTCGCCCGACGTTGCTGGGGACACGTGTCGCGGTGCATCTGTCCCCTAATGTATCCTTGGCTTTATACGGATAGTCATTCGTATTTTTTCAAGATGAGCGAGCCTCACGGTAGTTTAATGTTCAAATTGCATTCAATTTCATAAAAAGCAGTTTGAAGCAAGAAAGAAATTAACAAGTGATAAACGCATGTCTCCAAACGTCCATTAAAAAACTTTCAAAGCTTTCGACCGTTCTCTTATATAGAGACATCACGCCTGGGTATTACCAAATGCGGTAGGCAGAGCACACGAAACGCTAACTAGACAAATCTGTGACTATTCCTCATTTCTTAAGAGGATAGGAGTCGCACCACTTCTCCATACAAACGTAGTCCCCTGTTTTCTCCGTGAATAATGACATAAGAGCAAAAAATTTTTTAACTTTATATTTGTACAGTCAGCGTCTGATACATGTATACACTTTAGTACCTTTTCTAATTAACCTCATATTTGAACTCTCGCATGAAATTGTCACTGCGATCACAGTGACAAAGTACCAAAGTGTAACCATGTATCAGACGCTGACTGTACTTAATTGTTGAGGCTATGCCCCTACGATTTGCTTTTATCGATATTCTAAATAAAAAAAATAAAAAATACTAGTAAATCGATAAAAGCAAATCATAGGGGCATAGCCACAACTAATACAAAAAAAATTTGCTCTAATGTCATTATTCACGGAGAAAACAGGGGACTACGTTTGTATGGAGAAGTGGCGCGACTCCTATCCTCTTAACCTCTTACCATAAGAGACAGGTTATATACCTTTACCTATATCCTTAGTTGCCTCTTATGACATCCACGGAACAAATAAAGAGATATTATTCTAAACCCGGCACATGGCAATTCTTCTCTTCTCCAAATCATCCTTGACCCCTCAGGACACTATTAAGCGACACCACAACTTCTAAATCCCAATATTTTGACGTGTCAACGTTCCCAGCTTCTCTAAATTTCAAAATCGGAACGCTCGCAAGTCGGAAGTGAGCGTGCGCGTGCGTCGCTTCCGGCCGCGTGCGAACCAAAATGGCGGCGGCTGGCTTCCGGTTGGCGTCGGAAGCTGGGGTGGTAGACGTATAAATTATAGAGAGCATTGTCTATGGTACTTGGATTTTGCAGAGGAGTGTGACTTTCTAGCATAGAAATAACTTCTTAAAGTGCTGAGAAAATGTTATGAATTAATTCATATTTTTAAAAGTGGCTTGTTCTTTGCATGTTTGCGCCGACTGAAATATCACGCACTCGGTATAGGTATGGTGAAAAACTTAAGTAAGTCACCTGTTGGACCTATGTGTGGGTAATGTGTACGAATAGACATTCAATTTGTAATGTGTCGTATGGTTTGCAAATTCATAACTTGTTATCTTTCAAGTTATTCACTTCTTTTTCCTGTCCACTTATGATGGACACAACTGTCACAATAAGATTCTAGGCTAATTTAAACATTTTTTTGGAGCATTAGGTTTGGTGTCGAGCTTAGACTTACACCTCGCTATTTCTTCCGTGGATATCGTAAAAGGTGACTAAGGAAATTGGTTGAGGTATATTTTAGAGGACAGGCCTCTTATACGAGTATGTAACTCATCATCATTTCAGTCATAAGACGTCCAGTGCTGAATATAGGCCTCCCATTTAGACTTCCATGAATACCTGTTGGAAGCGACCTGCATCCAGCGTTTTCCGGCGACCTTTATCAAGTCGTCTGTCCATCTTGTAGGTGGACATTCTACACTGCGTTTTCTGGTCCGTGGTCTCCACTCAAGCACTTTTCGACCCCATCGGCCATCCGCTCTTCGTGTATGTAACTCAATTCCTAAAAATTATAATAAACGTTCTTACAAATCATTAAATAATCATGGTTTTGTTTAGTGTGGTCGTTTTGTGTGCTCTAGATAGATTTAAGAATACCATGTAAATTCCTTTTTACCACTCAGTTATTATACTCTATTAGCCATGGGACATTTCATCGCAATATAAGACCTTAGAGTCATAAAGTCGACATTAGCAATAAAAAATAGTATTCATTCTCATAGTCATTAATTTATTTAGTATTATAATTATTTAAAAGTGCACAAGGAGCATAATTATGCTGATACATGCACACTGTCTACTTATGTTACTGATTGTTATATTTATCGAGTATTTTTTTATGAGTTCACTGCAGCTGCATATAATATCACACATACATACATACACACATACATCACGTCTGTGATCTCAAATGCGGTAGGCAGAGCACACGAAACGCCACGTAGACTAATCTATGACTATTTCTCGTTTCGTGACCACTTCTAGGATATTTTTTAGATTTTGAGTTGGCAGGTATAACAGCGCAAACTTTGTGCATATTTTCGCTCGAAATCAGTAAATAGAAACAGGTAAGCATGTACTTGCCTAGTCAATGGAACAACTCTTCGTGCACGAGTCCCACTCGCACTTGGCCGGCTTTTCAGACTTAGATAATTTAAGTTGGGGATATTTTTAGTCAGCTTTAATAAGTACACGCATATAGCTTAGTTCAAACGACATATACTTGTTACAAATAAGCTCACTATTATATTCTTTGTAATTTCCCGTATTTATGTATAGGGACGTTGAGACTATTCCAATATGGAAACTCCTGTGTCCACTCTACAACCGGCCAACTTCAGAGCCTCATCAAACTAACAAAATCAGCGTCAATTAACCAGTCCAACTTCAGGCCGAACTCCGAGCAAACACCGGACAACCCCAACACTGCTAGCCATCACGCAAACAGTAAAAATGGGTAACGAACCAGTAATCCGATTCCGAGTGGTCAGTTCTCTAAAGTTTCGATCGGCAATCAACTGTGCCAACAGATCTGTTTCGTGGGCAAACAACTTGGAGGAATGATGTGGGAGTACGCCTCAGATTTTAGTGAATCTTAAGATTGTTTTTGATGGGCAATAGATCATAATTATTAATAAGACCATGCGTAGAATTCGCTTATCGTAATTTTCTCTAGACAAAATAGTATTACCAGTAATGTTACCATCGTTTAATATGACCGAGCATGCTACTGAGAGCTCTATTTTAATTTTCCTGGGTAAATTGCAGCATGTCCTTTCTCGGGACTCAAGCAATGTATAATTGTATATCTCTATACCAAATATCATGGCTATAACCCGAAATGTGTATCGTTTCGTGTGGACAGGCGTGATGTTATGTTACGTCATAATATTTTTTGACAAATATTTTTATTTTTTTAAGTATGTAATAAGTTGCAAGACTTATATTAAAAATAAAACCCAAATTCAACACTCAAAATATTAATGAAAATGTGCAGCATTCTCCAGTTGTATTCCTCTAAGGCAAAAAAGCACACAAGTTTGGGGTACAGGGTGTGGTGGTGTGCGTGTCGGACACTGATTGTGTGATTGTCATTTGTTTTGGGGTGGACTTGATACTCGGCAGAGTGGCGTAGGTATTTGTTTTGTAATTATACGTCATTGTCAGGGAAATGCTATTTTACCGTTATTTCAAGGGATACATTTTTCGTATGTAGTTTTGCTTTAATTTTGAAACTTCTCTCACAAAAAATATCTGTAGAGGTAGGTATCTAAACCATTTTTGACTTAGAGTCTTATTTAGTATCAGCAAATATACATGTTTCTGTATGGTCTCCAATTATAATAACACTTCTCCATTTTTTTCATGGATCTTGTAAAAGGTGACTAAGGAAATATTATGGGTTTAGGTATGCTTTAGGCAACAAGCTAGCAACCTGTCACTGTTATACGACTTTCAACTAAGTATTTTAAAATATAAATTTATGTTAGAAGTGGCTACAAAGCGTCACGTAGTCATGGCTTTGACTGTGTAATGTTTCGCGTGCTCTGCCTATGCCATTTAAGCACGTAGGCTTGATTGTACCTATAGGTACATTATATCTGCCTTCCCATTTAAGCTTTGGCTTGGTTTTATCTACACTTCTACGGGTGAAATGAAATTGGTCATACAAAATGTGTGTTACTTACTCGGTTGCTGTTGATGCTGCACAACATAATGCATTAGTTCAAATTGTTATATTATCCAGACGAAATTCAGGATTTTCATACCAAGGTAAACGAAATCACGACTTCAATCTCGATTAATAAAACTAATAAAAACAATAAAATAGTTCATTCCATTGTCCAGCTGTGTAAGAAACACTTTTTTGTATCATTTTGATTTCACCCTGTATGTCCGTAAAAATACTCCCAAAGTTGAAGGCATAATTAACTAAGACAAGTACTTAAAGCACGGAAACAAAATGACAATCACTACTTTAAAAAAAACAGACGTCTTTATCGTGTTCCGAATCGATCCGAATATCCAATCACGACAAACTAACGAAGCTTCGGAAATTAAACAAAACACAGCCGTATCTTTATCATCTCTCCAAAACAGCTAAAAAGCCGACACCGACATCCTATCAGAAATTAACCGAAATAAATCCACAAAAAAAACAATCGCATCACCATTCATCGGCAAGACAAACAGGGAGATTGAAATATCCGCCTAATTTGCCTGCGGGCAATAAAATATGTCATATCATATGGCGTAGGAGCAAAAACATAAACGGGAACATCCTGGCCGAGAAGAAAGGGGTTTTCGAGTTCGTCCCAATTATGAATGAGAGAAAGACTTAAGTGATGGGGGTCTCGAGTGGCATAAATCAGTTTAGTTCTTTAATTACGGCAATCAGGATGTCCTTTCTATGTTTTATTGGTTCCTTTGTGGTCTAATTCATGATCTGGCTTTGTGACGCTGCGAATTTTGTTAAAGGTATTTCGCGGTTTTCGTTTGTTTTAAGGGCTTAGTATTCGTATTTTGCATGAGGTTTTTTGTACCTAATGTGATATACATTTGTCTTAACTTATTTATGCTTGGCTGAGGTTTCCACTTAGAGCACCGATCGGAAGAATATTAAAACATATCTCAAAATATGTGTGTAAATTTTGATGAAGATGAACTTTTCAGTCAAAAAATCTGTTGTTGCTTTTGAGCATACATTTCCACGAGTTTTTCCATGAAGGAAAATATTGTGGGAAAATTTCTCAAACAAACAGGAGCTCTGTGTTCCAGTAGAGGAACGCATTATAATGTCACTAATTTTTATTTAATTTAACAACAAATGTAATTTTAATAAGCATCATTAAGCGTAATTTGTGTACGTTAAAAAGTCTTTCTATGGTTATTTTTTCAACTGGAACTAATATATTTATAAGTTATTGCGTATTTATTCAGCAGGAAATATGGTGAAGAACCCTGTTGAAATCAGCATTTGGAGCATTTCCTCTGAACCATTTGAGGCTCTCAGTGATAGAATTCTATCGAGTGTCACACTGGATGTTGTCATAAGGTAAAAAAAAATTGAAAATCGGTCCACAGTTGATGGAGTAATCGACGAAAATATTGTATTGTATTGTACATAGGTACATGAGAAAAAAAATCTTAAAGTCTAATAATCTCCTCCATTTTTGAAGTCGATTAAAAATAGCATTTTTATTATTATTATTAGCTATACGTGATGCTACTTGATAACTTGATCGGGTTTTCACATTAAAAACGAGATTAGTTTCAACCTATCAAACTTTATGATTCTTTATTTACCTATTATGATTCCAAGCACTCTTTTCTTTAAGTCTTTAGGAGTACAAAAATGCAGCAAGAACGTGGAGTCTAACTTCTCTTTAAGACTACAAATCCTTATCCAGAAATCCAATCAATTAGGACAAAAATAGCACTTAACAGGAACCTCAATCTCAGCTCTCTTACACATTAAAGGCCAACTTGAAGCCCTAATCCGGTGCGTAGTCCTCCGGCATTACTTCCATTAAACTCTCCCACCGCTCCAATAACTTCATCAGTCTAAAAATCAAGCGGTCGTCCATTTGATCAAGCTCATTACCACTCTTCGATTCAAAGATTCCGATGCGGTTCGGAGGACCATCAATCCGGGTCGCCAATTAAGGCCCAGAGGCGGCTGTCACCAATTATGCATTCCGCCACTATTTTATTTGCTTAGCTGCGGGACAGTAGAGGCACAGATTACAGTAACACAGAATACAGTCACCAGTAGACTTGATTGGGCGACGATTTGGGCACGTTGAGGGTTAGGACGAGTCTGTGTAGTTGAAACATAGTGATACTGTGTGGACTTGTTCTAGTTGAGCAGAATAATTTTGAATGGAAATATCAGGATCTGAGACGTACTTAGTCGTTTTTGACAAACGGTCTTGTGTAAATGGAGTAGGTAACCGAGATATTTAGTTAGCTACTCGTAACAATAAATAAAAATTTACGAGAGAATCTAATTAATTGTGAACAAAATCATATTTTTATGTAAATGAATTGGGATCTTGAGAACGAATCAAACCCCACCCGACATGCGTCACTTTAACAAAATATAAGCAGCAAATAAAAATTAATAGACACAGATTTAGTTTCAGGCTCGTCACCTGCTTCATTTTGAAGATTTAATTTTCAAGGATAAGTGATTAGTATAACTGTTAAAAGATAACAGGACATTTTCAAGACATGTCACTTTAATGGAGAGCAGGTTTACAAGAATCATACTTAAGTCTGGTTGTCTTACTGCTTTCATTAGTTTGTTTACTGTTTGCTTCGGCACGATCCACACTGACTGTGGTTTAAAATATCCCGCCTGTCTGTCGGCAGTCCGGTAGTTAACATTGGACAGGGCGGAGTGAAGAATTTGAGTGATGGTGTGAAGCCAGCTTTACATGAAAACTTTAAGATGTCCTTTTTTTACACCACAAGGGTGGAAAATGAGCTATTGTCACCTAATGGTGAGTGATCACTATTATCCGTATTACAAGACACATTGCGTTGCTGCTCACGATTCTTCCCAATTTGAAAGCCGGGGAGTTGTATGATGGCAGCCACCGGAGGGATCAGCATGAGGATATACCTCCCGCAACTCTATGCAAAATACATAATTCCAAGGGCTAGCGATTCCCTTACTAAGTGGACAGATATGTTGACTAAGATTTCAGGGATTCAAAAGGTGCAATATGTTACTTCTATTGATGAGAGAGACTTTTGTCTTGCAGTTAATGTTTTCAGATGACATGATGCTCCCTACTTTGTCTGTTGGGTTGGGGTGTTGGCACCTCTTTCTTTGATAACCTTATCATTTTTTATCATGAGAGAGTTCCTACTTATAGAGTCATATTTTGCAATTACCTCTGTTGTGATAAATTCTACTATGTCATATGTTATTTCTACTCAAAATCAGGATTTCTTTCCATTCTTATCTCTTCTGTCACTTCATACAAAAGTACATGGCAAATGGTATCACGATAAGCAAAAATCTTTCAGACAGTTTCTTTTCCCATAAGAATGAAAAGAGCTCGTACTATTGAATGAAAATAATACAAAAGTTGCAGTAAATGTGACAAAACAAGCGGGAACAGTTCATTTATCCTAGAGCATTCCTATGCTAAATTACTTTGGATGATCATCTAGATTGCAGCACACGACAAACCCTCAAACGTCTTCAAAAACTGTTCAAGACGTAACCAAAACTGCTGCTGCGATCGGTAAAACATGAAAGCATTTGTACTTTACGATCACCTCCACATCTTCAAGTGTAAGTCAGGTAAATGATCAAACGGGCAGAATTTACCCGTCAACGCGATCCGATTTACGGCTGTCGTGGCGGCGCCGGCGTGTGCGCATACCACAGATCACCACCTTCTCGAAACATCCACGTTAACTCTCTGGACACTATGTTCATTGCTGGATCCGAAGGGTAAGGATACGACGGTCAGTTAACATATGGCGCAGTGTATCGCGAAATCGAGGAGGCACCGTTTTGTATCATACCTATGAAGTGTCGCGACTGAGTGAAGCCTATTTTATTGCTAAGATGGAACTTGTTTCGGTGACCGCTGAGAAATCTGTAATCAAGAAAGAAAAAATATATTATAGTGTACTTTGAAAACCACAGTCTTTTGCGACTTTATGACGTATACTAAATGGCTATAGGCATAGGCAATAGATGGGAGTATCAGTCATGTGACTTAGTCTCATTCGGAATAAAGGTTCTAGCCTAAAGTAACTTAAATATGCATCATGGGTTATTATTATACTAAACTAACAGAACTGTTAAGATATAGAAGAAAACAAGTGACTATCTCGCGGAAATCTATTTAAATTAAGTCCATCAGTTTCATAAGCAACTGTTGACATCTGTGAACGCCATACAACAACGGAGTGGTAGAACGATTACATCGGTACTTAACTAGGTATCTTAATGTGCCAATAGATTTATCGCCATGCCAATTTACTTTGTCAAACGCATTCTTACAATCTGCCAAACGCATTTCGTTGCCTCCCGTAATTAAATGGAGGGAATTTAGCTAAACAGAGCATAAATGTAAATCCATAAAATCTTAGCTAGGGTGGGGGACGAGAACAAAATAAACGTGGATAGATGCGACAGTAGTTTGCGAGTCAGTATAAATAAAGTACAACTTGGTTTTATGCTGTCTGTATTTATAACATTGTATGTTTTTTCGTGTGGTGTCGGGTTTAGAATAACATCTATCCGTTTTTTCTGTGGATGTCATAACCTCTTAAGTCTTAAGGTCTTAAGGACATAGGTTAAGGTTTAGGCGATAGGCTAGCAACCTGTCACAATTATACCTGCCAACTAAAAACCTAAAAAAAATATGTTAGAATTGGCCACGAAATGTGGAAAAATAGTACCATTTCGTGTGCTCTGTTTACCCCACTTGGGAATACAGGCGTGATGTACATTGGTATCTATGTCAATATTTTGATGAAAATATTAACTCTAATAGGTATCGTTAACAAAAAATTCACGTGAGTCAAAGTATTTTTACTTTTCTACTTGCTACATGTTACAAGGAATAAAATACGTGGTAGAAACTAAATTTTCCTCATGAATTTCGACCCAGTCCAAACAATTATTTCAAACAGTTATCTTCTTTGGAATTATAACTTTACTTTCGAGTCAATGGAAAGCAACAAACTTTAACATAAGTATGTTATGTATACAACAAACTTTAACATAAGTATGTTAAAGTTTGTTGCATGTTCCTCTGAAGTAAGTACTTCAGAGGAGTTTCCCCTCTACACACCTAATCTCTCAGACGAGGGGAGACCATAGACCCATAGAGCAAGACATTTTGGCGGGAATCGCGTCTACGTCATTATGGCGGCCACCGGAAGCGGCGTCAGGCGCCGCGGCGCGTGCGTTACAAATCACTACTTTACAACTTCCGGTAGCTCAGTGTGTCTCCGACAATGGCGATGAACGGACGTGCAAAAAAACACGCAAATTTATACTAATAATTTTACGTTACGCTTCGACAGGCACGGGTAATGGTCGTGAGATGATTCCACGGATCTCTCCCCTCAGAGGGTGCGTTCGCGTTTTTATTTTTATGATTTAAGGATCAGGATTTTTGTTGATATCGAAACGCTTGAAGAGGCGGCGGAGAGAGAAAAATTATAGAAAGATTTTGAAGTTACTGAGACTGTCCGAGATCTAGAAGACATTATTGGCTATAGATATAAAAATAGGTGCTCTTGTGGTGTCGGGTTTAGAATAATACCAGAATAGCTAATAGGTGACTAAAGTAATAGGTTTAGATAAACTTGATGCAATAGGATACCTACTTGTCACTATTGAACCCTTTCATCTATTTATAATCTAAAATTATGCCAGAAGTGCCATGAAACGTATAAAGGCCATAGTTTTGATTGTCGTTTTGTGTGTTCTCTGTTCTGCCTATTTCATTAATAGTTTATAAGAATAATAATGTAAAGCTATCCAGGAAATGTTTGATATTAATCACTTCAGATTCGTAATTAGGTAGGAACAAGGACACTATAACTTTATTTTCGAAGTAGTTCTTCTGATTACTTACGTATGTTACGTAGTAATAAATACAGAATGAGTTGTAACACAACAACGTCACTAGTCCCTGATTGACTCCAATAAGTACAAACTAAATCATATCATCCTCAACGTTCAACAAACAACAACTAATATAAAAACCATCAACACCCAAAGATAATCCACAATTTATGACCACTAACAATATCATAAAGTTTATTGTTGGCAGTAAAATACTAGAGTCCGACCGAAACTGGTTTTGCGGCCGAAACCGAAACCGAAACCGAATGTTCGGCCGTGGCTTCAGTTTCGGCCGAAACCGAAACCGAAACCGAAACTCACGTGGTCAAGTATAAAATTCCATAAAATACTGAGATTTGGTGCATTTTACCGATTATCCTGCATTAATTAGGACACCAAATTAAAACAATATATTAAAACTCGCGCACGAAGGGTTCCGCACCATTAAGTAGGTAGGTAAATTAAAGGCGAATTGAGTTTAAAGCTACTTACTAGATCTACTTCAAATAAATTTTTGATGGAAGTTTGCATGGTAAAATGTACTTCACATTTTTTTTTTGTTTTTTCATACCCTTATTTTAGAAGTTAGCGAGGACACGGGACTTTGGAAGTGTCTCGCGCGCAAACTATTCAGTTTAGAAAAAAAAAAATAGGAACCTTGATATCATTTTTGAAGATCTATCTATAGATGCACGTATAGGTTTCATGAAGAATATTTTTCATATTATTCATTTCATTATATGGGGTCTCTCGAATTTTCGACCTATTGTTTTTTATTCTAGTTTTGTGCGAAAATCTCAATGCAGTTCACAGAATACATCAACTTACCAAGTTTTAAAAGTGCAGTTCTTACAGTTTCGGAAAAAAGTGGCTGTGACCTACGGACGGACAGATACATAGACAGACAATGGCGAATCTCTAAGAGTTTATTTTTTTACCATTGGCTACTGAACCCTAACAAAGTAGGTAATGTAAGAACTTAAACTCTTCGCCTTTTTCATTTGTTATCTATTTTTTACATGTACGGTCGACCAAGAAAGTGGTCTACCACTTTGGACAAAATTTTCTGTAAGATCAAATTGTCACTAAGGTTGACATGACCACTTGAGGCGACGTCAATGCAATAATGATAAGGGAGCTATTGTCACTGTCAATACCATTATGGCAATGGGAAATCGACCTTGTTGTTTCGTGAATTTCAAATGAACATCGTTCTTGTGGGGGTAGACCGATTTCTTGGCCGACTGTACCTACCTACGTAATTTGATTTGTTAACAAATTTTGTAAACATTTGTAATAAAGTTGATGTCTTAGTATTTAACTATAATAAATAATTAAAGTACAGAAACGAAACAAAATCTTACAATAACCCAGTTCCATCGAAATATAATCTCTAACTAAAGAATTTTTGCGTCGGACGATTACACACTAGCTAAGTTATGTTGCTAGAGCTATAAAAACGGCGCACGGCAATTCCTGAACTGAGCCACTAGCGTCCACCAAAGCGTTGCCGCGCGAGACGAAGTGCTCGACAACTTCCGAAATTAGTTTCGGTTTCGGCAAAAGTTTCGGCCATTTCTGGCCGAAACCGAAACTGCGGCCGAAACTGGAATTTTAGCCGAAACTCGGCCGAAACCGAAACCGAAACCGAAACTTCGGTCGGACACTATAAAATACTACTTCATAATACCCAAATCAAATTTGACCGACAAACAAGCAACCAGAGAGTGCAATAAATTTTAAACGTATTAAATAAAAATCTTCCGTCGGTCCCATTGACTACTCTAAAGTGACCCTTTATTGTTCTTGACAACTCCTGACTGTTATCAGATTTTTTGTTAAATCAGAGGGGCGCGGTAGGTCATGATAGAATGGTTTTAACGTACCCCTTAGTCTGAGCGACACGTGACCACCACCCTTTTGAAAGTGTAGGTACTGAATACAATAAATATTTGGCCGATTCTGTACAAGTTCCCTAAGTCCACTGTGATTTATGGTGTTTAGACAATTTGAACTGTTATCGGAGAATTTACGCAACTTTATTTCAAATAATTTTGTATCTGTGCCAGTCGAATGGGGTGACCTAAGGTATTGGGTTTAAGACTGGCTGGTAACATAAACAGTTTATTTTAAAATTAGAACAGTTTTACCGAAACAAAAGATAGTCTGATTTCGGCCTTTTATGAGAAGAGATATAAAATTTTAAAGTTTTATTGCTTATTCGTATGTTGTTGAGCTTAGAATTACACTTCTCCTTTCACCCCTTGGATGTTGTAAGAGGTGACCAAGGTAATTTAAGAGAAGTACAAAATAATGTACACTAGTAATGTATATGTTCTAGTAGACCAAAGCCTGACTTTTCCACGTTTCGCAGCTACTTCGAGCATAATTTTAGATTTTGACATACCTACCTACTTAGAGGAAAGAAGTACGATTGTGATAAGCTGCTAGCCAGTCATCTAAAACAAACTTTAACCTATCCTTAATTATCTCTTACGACATGCACAAAAAAATAGAGCACTGACATTCTAAGCCCGACAGCATAGGGGTCTACACTGTAATGGCATACTACAGTGAAGATACGTCTAAAAGCTATTAAATCCGACGGTCAACGCCACGGAAAAATCCATTTAACAATGCAGCTCGCACAAAAGGTCACTGCCAAGGGTAAATATTTGTCCGGTACAAAATTTAAACATACCGCCATTATTTATTTAACATCAAAGCGTGCTAGCATCTTTATAAAAACCAATCACCTAAGTAGGGGGTGTTTCTACCGTCTTCTCAAGGGAGGGCGTCACGCGAGGCCACATATTTCATTGATACCATCCTTCACTAAACTAATGTAGGTGAGTGAAAATAAGCGGCGATTGTGGGTAGCGTCAGCAGAATGGTTCCGAAGTTTGGGGAATGGGGACGGGATGAAAGGAAGATATAGTGTACGCTTTCTCAAGTTTTGATGCAAGTGTAAGGGAGCCTGTAGAAGATGAATTTCGAATCGAATATTATAAGTTTTAAAACTTTGTAACCCTTACCGACCTCCTAGCAGAGGTTCGCGCCTTACAGTTTTAAAAACACTGCCGTGGAGCAGTCATTCCCAAAGTGGTCTAGGATACTCAGATCTCAATTGATTTTACTGGTAAAAGTTAGTAAAATTTGAAAAGGGATTTGTGACAAAAAGTTTGAAGCCTTAGTGTGTCACCAAACCAGTCGACGCCTTTTCGGCAAAATGCGGGTAGAAAAAGCTTTATGTCAACGCAATAAGGGCGAACAAGACGTGAATTGGCTCGGCCATTCTCGGTCGAACGAGCCGAGCCATTTGACGTCTTGTTCGCCCTTATTGCGTTGACATAACGCTTTTTCTACCCGCATTTTGCCGAAGAGGCGTCGACTAATGTGGGGAGACCCTAAGATTAGATTTGTTTACGATGGATTTCCAAAATGACTTGTTCCCAACATGGCGTATTCGTATAATACCGAACCCAACATAAGAACGACATCGACACGACGATCGACAAATGGAGATGTGTTAGTCTAATCCCGACACCACATGGGATAGGTACATGAACGGGGAATATGATATTAAATTAGTAAGGGTAAAGTATCCCTAAAGTTATTATTATTACCTATTCGGTTAGTAAAGATTGGCTCTTGACCTCAAGTCAAAGTAGTTCGTCTATTCGATACAAGATGGCGGTAGCAGTCGTTGCATCGTCTCAAGAGCTTCAAAGTTCGCTGTTATCACTAATCAGGTAAAGGTGTACAAGGATTTACGAATTTTATCAAAAAAAATAATAGAACGATATTATGTTATAATCTGAATGGATGTGACGGAGTAATTTATTACATCGTGTTCAATTAAATAAAAATTGCTTACTTAATTATCAAGGGGCGCCATAGATACAAATCGTAAATAATGTGTGGGATATTTTTCTACTTAAAAGTGATGCGCGAATAAGTCTCTCTCTCTTTCTCTCTCCCTATCAGTCTCCCTCTAACATCGCGCCAAGTTGTCTGCCGAATAGCATATATCTCGGAACAGTTGGGGTCAGTCGGAGCGCGGTTGCCGTCCGCTTGGGACGCACGTCATTGACTGAGCCACTTCTAATTCTAATAATATAATTTTAAACAAAAAAAACCGACTTCAAATTAGCAATATTTTGAAAGTATTCTGCTTACTGAATGTAAAATCTTGACTTCATCAACAAATTACCGAAAACGCCGTACATCTCCATATAAAATTTAAAGAGTTCCCTCGATTTCTCCAAGATTCCATCATCAGATCCTGGTTTCGTGCCAATGAGACCAATTTCGAGTTATACCCTTTCGATTAAAAAAAAAATTTTGAAGATCGGTCCACGGGTCTCTGAGATATCGAGTAACAATACACACAAAAAAAAAATTAGGTCGAATTGAGAACCTCCTCCTTTTTTTGGAGTCGGTTAAAAAGTATCTTAAATGAATTGCCTTGCAAGTATTTTCCACTAAGTAATTGTTAATAGTACATCGTGTTTGCGAGCGGTGTCTATGTGTGCGATGCTCGAGTGCACTTTGTGTGAAAATCGACTTCTCTTTTGTTTTTGTTTCAGGTGTAAGGCGGGCTATAGACCTAGTCCGCAAAATATATTCCTGGCCTGATTTGCTGACCTTCCCGTACGTAATGACCCGGTCATGGCGCGTGGTCGGCAAACAAAGCGCACCCTCGCCATAAAAGAAATGTCTATTAATTTTACACAACGATCTCAGGCTGACGTTTGTCTGATGTGCAATCGAGACGTTGACGTTGCGGGACGCTTTGTGACGTTCTGCGACGTTTGAGGTGTGTTTCTAGTACAATTTGGAAAGATGTTTGGTTATGGTTCATAGTCGGGTCCTCACTGACCGAGTCGCTACGAAAGGCAGAGCCATGTTTGGTGTGATTGTGAGCCTCATGTGGAACATAAGTTAGTGAGAACCCGGCTATTTCTATTTTTGTATCAGCATCAGTTGTAGTGAGATACAATTAACGGTTTATACGAATTCACTCTGATTGAATTGTATCTAACAATTTGCAGTTTATACAGTAACCTACAAATTTATTACATAGGACCATAAAAACTGTAGGTTTTCTCAAATGGCGTAGGCAGAGAACATACTTTATAGAAACGTTATATTGGTAAAGACAAGAGAGTACCTCATGCTATAAGTATTGCCACTTTCAACAAAATTTTAAGTTTCATGTTAATACAAAGAATATAATAGCGAAAGGTTGAATGTTTTACGTCTTTATTGTATGTAATCTATGGTAAGTACGTTTTACGTCATCTCCCTATCCGATTTGGGAATACAGTGATGTATGTGATGATCCCCATCGCCAGACATCCGCAAATTTCAGATTTTAACCTAAAGGCTTGAAGAGTACCTACTCAAGGCCTATGACAAGCAACTAAAACAGTAGACAATCAAGGTCGAAACACGCTCATCTAAAAACAAAACAAGATCTCCTCACATCAAAACAACTGAACGCCATAATAACTTCATAGAACCACGTCCCCCAAACTCATCACCACATCATCCCAACAAGCACGGTTGATCCCGTCACCGCCACCCATGGCGATACGGTAATATATATGTTTACGACTAATCAGCAGCTATGATTACTCGTCAATTTGCCGCGTCCACGTTATTTATATCTTAAAGCTACAAACTCGATAATGAGATGGGCTAGAACGTGACCGCGATTAGGGAGAAAGGCGTGGAGACGATGTTGATTTTAAAATGTTTTAGGTTTTATTTACAGCATAAACAAGACCGTGTGACCGTAACCCTTCTCCATTTCTTCCGTGGATGCCGTAAGAGGCGACTAAGGAAACAGGTTTAGGTATGTTTCAGGCGACAGGCTAGCAACCTGTCACTGTTCTACCTCTTCCCTTTGCAGACCTAAAACCATGCTAGGAATCTGCAAAGCGTGATCTAGTCATAATCATGGTTTTGTCTATGTCACGTTACGTGTGCTCTGCCTACCCCATTTGGGAACATAGGCGTGATTGTATGTATGTATGTATGTAATGGGTTCTATATTTAGGTATGCTCAGGCTTACTCACATTTTCAGCAAAGAACCGTCTAATTATTTTTTAACTAGCTTTCCGCCCGCGGCTTCGCCTGCGTGGAACTCGGTTATATTGCGGTTTAAAGCACAACTATAAGAAAACTTCTCGTTTCAAACGACACTCAGCGCCATCGATCGATCGATGAATGATATCCATCTATCATCGATTGATATCGATCTATCAAGCAAACTTTATTTTTGTTTTCCCTCGGGAACATCCATTTTTTCGGGATAAAAAGTACCCTATTATTTAATCCGGACTTCTATCTTTATGTCTGCAAAATTTCAAAGCAATCGGTTCAGTAGTTACGGCGTGAAAGCGGAACAAACAAACAAACAAACAAACTCACTTTCTGACTTATAATCAGAGATCGGAAAAATTTGCGACAATGTTTGCAATAATGTGGATGTGACTCCAAAATTAATCAAAATGCCAATTAATTGTTCATTGAAATATAATTTGAATTTTTGGCGATAATAGTTTAATTATAAAGAGCTTATAAGCACGTATACACTATAATAACTTAAAAAAAATTGACGTTACGACGACGATTAATTACAAAAATAATTATTAGCAAAAGGTTCATATTTAAAATGGGTATAGTTTCCGTAAATATTTATATTCTTATGATCAATAAATAACGATTTGGAAAGATTCTGACAATATTTTTTTTAATAAACCAATATTTTCACAAAATTTTGTATTTATTGACTAGGAATCAAATTATATGTCAAGTACAAAATTAAAATAATGATGCTAGAAGTGGCTGCGAAACGTGAAATAGTTATAATCAAGGTTATGTCTATTTCACGTTTCGTGTGCTCTGCCTACGCCATTTTAGAACGTAGACGTGATTATATGCATGTATGTTTGTATGTAAAAAATTAATTAACTGTATAACATTTTGATTAATTTTGGAGTCATGTCCACATAATTGCAAACAATGTCGCAAATTTTTCCGATCTCTGCTTATAATATTAGTAAGGATAGTAAGGATAGTCCCAAGCCGGCTCCACGCACGCCTATGTGCGTACCACGCAGGTGATAATGCAGCCACCGCCGCCGACGACCGCCTAGTCTTGTGTGAACGAGACTCGGCACAAGTAGGTATCTACCTATAGTTGACCCTTCTGGGTTCCGCGGCATGCAAAACAGATACGATCGATTTTATGTTTGAGAGCACTGAAAGAAATCTTGAGTTAAATTTAAACTGACACACACTAGTCGTTGCTCGCGATTCAGTCTACGTATTTATAGGTAATGTTCTGACTGCAATAAAATTTGGTTACTTCAATCCCACCTCAAAGATCCATTTTTCTAGAGGATGTCAGCATCGCCATTGCTCCAGTTGTTTTTCAACGAAGAAGAATAACAAACTACATAATTAGGTACACACTTTACATAATTACCCAGATTTTCGGATAGAATTCAGATTGGCAAGAATTTTATGGACTTTACACGATATATAGGAACATATCCCACGCCTGTATTCCCAAAGGGTGTAGACAGCTTAGAGCACACGAATCGTTACATATACAAAACCTTGTATATTTCACGTTTCGCAGCCAGTTCCATCTAGAATTTAGGTTTTTAAAATAAATGACGGAGATACAATAGTGACAGGTTGCTTGGTCGCCTTTTATGACATCCACGGAAGAAACGGAGAGGTGTCTTTCTAATCCGACACCATATAAACAGCACTTGCAATTCTTTTGTAAAAGGCTCCTTAGATATTGATACAAGTGAACGAATTTTCATTTGATACATCGGGATTTTGAGATAACAGTAGCAATTTCAGAAGAACCCCACCGTCAAGGTTTCCGGACACTCTTGGCCATGTCTTAACACATCCGTGCTATAATTATGTTCTGGTTGCAACCAAGTGATTTACGTGTCAAATTGCTACGCGACACCCACGCTCGTAAACTAGGAGGGTCACCAATTAGAATTCCAATAGGCAAACTTGTTTTTTATGCCAAATATAAATCTTGTGGAGGAAGTGATCGTTTTATGTTTTGTGAGAATTTTTCGGCCACCCGTAAATTTGTTAAGTTGGGTGTAACTTGAAATCACCAGCGCGATCAAAAGGAGTAGAAATTAATTGAAGGCGCCACTGTCTTTGTCCTGACCGTTTTGACGTAAGTAGGTATAAATTTAACTTTGTTGTCAAATTTTAGGTCCGTTTTCGTACTTGTTCACACTTTTTGACTGGCTTGTATGGTTGTATGTAAACGTGTAGTTGGACCTTTATTTCGCATGAATATTGAACAAAATACCTGCACTCTCCCTCCCTCTTTTTGTCTGTCTTATTTTCAAAATATGTGAATACGTACATGACATGCTCAATAACCAATTAATAAGCATGAAGTGACCTTAGCGCCACCATGATAAATTTTAGTTGCCAACTAGCTAAGTACAATTACTATTTAACCTTTCTCCAAATTTGGTTCTCAAATTAGCCCGTTTTTTTTTAATCAGACCACCGCCCGCGGGCCAGAGTCATCAAAAAGAAAGTCCTCAAAAGTCATAGGTTATGTGTAATCGCGATGACTAATGATGACTTAGCTGATCACGGGCAATTGTAAACCACCGGTTAGAGAGAGACATTACGGCGGACTGTCACGACTGGACAATTTGACGGCAATCAATAGGCGATCGACAGTGCTCACGCTGCTACAGAGAGTGATGCACAGATGTATCACTTGTGGGACACAGATGGCAGTAGGTAAAAACGTCTTCGAAAAATGATACACATGGAATTATTTATTAAAAAGTACGTACCTGACATAAATATCATGCATATATTCCCAAATGGGGTAGACAGAGCATGTGAAACGTTATATAAACAAAATATGGCTAATAAACACTCTTAGCGCGATGAAAAAGGTATAATAGTGACAGGTTGTTATCCTATCGGCTAGAGCATACCTTGAATAAGTATATTAGTCATTAGAGGTATCCAACACGTGGGAAAAGGGAAAAAAAGAGAAGGAGCGAAATAATAAAAATGACAGTGGATGACTCTATAGGTATCCTGACCAATCAAGGTACCATTTCACATAAAATGTGATAGTGACATAGTTATTTGACGAGGAAAATTGTTACGTTTCCTGTTAGGTAATGATAATATGAATTACCTTATTAATAAGGTACAAAGTCGTCACTGTCAGTTGGCCTTAGTGATTGAGACGAAAAAACAAATACTTAAAATAAAATTTCACCAAAGTTGCTTCGTTGGTTAAAATACAACATTTGTAACATTTGTATGGATAGTTTAAATTCAATTGTATTCCGTCATTTTATTTTATGTCCTTTTTTTGCTTCGTTTAATTTCAACATTTCATCATTTCATTTCAGCAACGAGATCTCAGTTCTACAGAACCTGAACCCTCTGTTGCAACGAGTGCTATGGCGCCACCCACATCCAACCATCGCCGAGTTAGGTGGACCTCTAAACACGTTATTATCACCAATGGACCCCTAAATTATGGGAATCGTCGGCGATCGTGCGGACTGCCAAATTTGTGTGCGCGTTTAAAATGATAACTCGATGGGATTTGTGTGGACATTACATCTATAAAGGTTTTATGGATGAGATGTGATTTTTGTGTGGTATCGGGATCGAATAACACCTCTCCATTTCTTCCGTGGATGTCGTAAGAGGTGACTAATGAAATAGGTTCAGGTGCGCTTTAGGCGACAGGCAAGTAACCTGTCACTATTATACCTCTTCCATCTGTTGTCAAACCTAAAATAAAATTATGCTAGAAGTGGCTGCGAAGCATGAACTAGTCATTTAGTCGTTTTGTCTATGTCACCATTGGTGTGCTATGCCTATTGCCTACCCCATTAGGGAATAGGTACATAGGTGATTGAATGTTTGTATGTATCTATCTCGCGCGCATCTCTACTAGCGCCCGGCATAAGCTATTAGATACTAGTTGGCTGTAGACAACCGCAACACCAAAGAAGGCAGGAAGGAATACGCTCTCACTAGAAAGTATAGGTCTTCTAGGTCCGCGAAATACCGAAAACGTCAATCAATCAAGTTTTAAATACACCTACTAATCACGCTTGTAATTCCGAATTGCGTAAGCAAAGCACACTAAACGTAACATAGACAATCCACGTCAACTTTAAAGCACTAACAGACGACCAAATTTGGTTTGGTCCGAACCACGAACTTGGTTGGCTCCAAACCAAATTCGAACGTGTGTTCAGCGGTTGGCCGAACATTTGTTTGAACATTTGGTTTGGAGCCAACCAAGTTCGTGGTTCGGACCAAACTAAATTTGGTCGTCTGTTAGGGCTTTTAGCTTTAAAAAACAGATGAAAGAGTCAGACCCATTCAGTACATTCACAAGAACTCAAGAGCGTGTCCATACAAATTTAGCCTCATTTAAGTCGAAAATTGCCTCCACATAAAAAACAAAGGTCGAAAAACCAACAAACCGGGCATCACGGCACCTCTGCCTCGGGGAGCCCAGATTTAAACATACGAATTATCCAGTTATGACACGGACATTATAGAGTGTTCTCAGAGTGGGTTTTGAGGATTTTTTAATTGTATTTTTCATTGAGGAGCGAACGGAAACGCGCGCGTTAGAGGGAAAGCGCGATGTAACGCAAACTTAACATTTGTAATTTGTACACGTTTTGCGGAATTCGGAAGCGTAATTAAAAGGTCAAGGATTTTATTTGTCCCTAATATACACCACACAGACAGATATTAAAGGTTACATAGACAAAACTATGGCTCTTCCACGTTTTGTAACCACCTCTGGCGTATTTTTAGGTTTAAGCAGAAGAAAGCTATAATGGTGACAGATTGCTAGGCCAGACTGCCTAGCAATCTGTCACCATTATAGACATACCATGACCTATTTTCTTTAGTCGCCTTTTACGATCAACGGAAGTACTGGAGAGGTTTTATTCTAAACCTGTCACCACAAGGGGATGATTTGGTGTGATTTAACAATGTTTTAATAGCTAGTATTCATTACATACTAGGGCATTAATTACGTGTATTCGATACAGTTGTGAAATCAACACACCAATTATATCTCCCAAAGTTTTCGGGTCACAAAACCCATAAAAATACCCGTAGCAAAGTTGCGAAACTAGTTGCTCTAAAACTACAATTTGCCCGGAGCAATATATCACATAATCATCACGAATTACACGTAAAATCTCACAATCATACGAAACCAATCCGAAGAGTTTCAGAGCAATCTGTAGCTTCAGCGCGGAGTAATTTATAACGTACCATGCCGTATAATTAGAGTTGGCCAGACTCTCGTTGATTGCTTATTATATTGATGTTTCAATTTTATACTCATTTTTATGGTCATCGGCCATCCGTGGGGGGTGGCCACCCAGACCGCCATACCTTTCTCTCTAACCCACATCCTTGTCTATAAGCCTGTCCTTATCTACTTTCGCTTAACAAGCCTTAACCTCTTCCTTCTCTGTTCTGACTATAACATCCTCGTATAGTCTGTCTCGTTCTCGTGTGAGCTTATTAACGGTGGTGATGAAAGTGGCTCCCGCGCCGTTTAGTATGGAGCCAGTGTTTCCGAGGTGGTCGGTAGATGTATTGACAGATGTTGCCTAAAAGGGCTCGATCAGCAATTTCGATTTGCCAGTTTCGGAGAAAACTCCAGGAGTCTATTAAAGATGTACACGGATTGACTGATCATGAGATTTATATTGATTTTATTGGTCGTTTCCTGTAATAATGCTAAATCAATTTTGAAGGTAGGTAAGAAGGGTTCCTGTATTTAGGCACATGCTGCACCGAATTTTGATGGGAGAAATGTAATTTGAAATTGTTTTACTTCAATTTTAGGTTACTTGCAAAAACACGCTAACAAGAAACTCATTTCCGCTGTGTTTGATAAATTGATAATGAATACTTCACGTTCATCAATAACATTTTATGACTCAACCTAAAATGAATGATAGCTATGAATTTTAAAGTATTTTGTACTAATTGTATTGTGAGCTATAGGTAGGTATTACTGCAAAGTTTGTTGAAAATCTGTGAGGTACATACTTCTTGCGTAAAAGGGTCATAGGGAACTATTTAACATACATACATACATAACCCCTGTAACCAAATAAGATAAGCAAAGCATACGATACGTTACATAGGAAAACCATGACAAATTCCATTTTCTTTCAGGCAATTTTAGTACATTAAGGTTTAATAAGCTACTCCTAGCCTATTTTTTAGGTTTCAATCGAAGAGGTTGCCTAAAAATATACATACCTACCGTGTATGCTTACTGCTTTGTGTCAGGTGTAGAATGACACCTCTCCCTTTCTTCCGCGGATGTCGTAAAAGGTGACTAAGTTAAGGTTAACCTCTCGTCTGTGTTTGATAAGGATCCCAAAAGTACCTACCCGTCGTATGAGTATGATAAGGATAAGGATCATACGAATTTTTGGTATTTTTGCTATTTAGGATCCTTATCAAACGCAGACGACAGGTTAAGGCGTTTATAATAATAACATTACCAAATAGGAAGGATAGTAAATAAAAGTGTCGACAACTTTTTTTAACAAAAGACAAGTCCTCATAAAATTTGAAACGTCTTTCTTGCATTACATACATACATACATACATACATATTCTCACCCCTGTATTCCCAAGAGGGGTAAACAGAGCATATGAATTCGAAAATCCAGTGCCCCGTTTAGCACACGTTTCACTGTTATCGTTTCTTGGATTACACTATCTTAAGCTAACCTACACCTAAAAAGGGCCTGTAGCGTGATGCCCAAAAGGCAAACCGAATCCAAAGGCCTTGAAGCAGACCTCTACATCGTTAAAAAGCTATTAAAGGCCAACTCTTCCCCAATTCCCTACAATTTCTATTAGCAGCCGATTACGTCGGTATCCAGATTCCTCTGACAAATTTGTACCAAGGTTTCTAATGAATTTGTCCACGTCCCGCCAGTTTTGTCCGAATTCTTGTCGGTCAAACGGCTCGTTTTTCTCCTCCGGAATCAATGTCGCTATCCAAGAATCTGTTTCAAGTCGCCGTTTTTGGTCTTGTTTTGTTTTAGACGGTGCCCAAAGTTTGGTGTGGAATTCATTAAGTGACGTTTTAGTGACGCGGTGGTTTAATAGAATAATCTCTAAACCGATATCCTATGTACGTATATGATATTCCTGTGTAGTGTCGGGATAGAGTAACACTTCTCCATTTTTTCTTCGGATGTCATAGGTATGAGGTGATAAGACAATAGGTTTAAGTATGCTTTAGGCGACAGGCTAGCAAGTCTGTTATCAAACCTAAATTAACCTGTCGTCTGCGTTTGATAATGATCCCAAAAGTACCCGTCGCATGTGTAGTATGATAAGGATCAGTATTATACGACGGTTTCGAATTTTTGCGAATTAGGATTCTTATCAAACACAGACGACAGGTTAAGTATGTACCTATGTCAGAAGTGGTGGCGAAGCGTGAAACAGTCATAATCATGGTTTATCTATGTCACGTTTTGAGTGCTCTGGTCATGGGTGTAGCCAGGGGGGGTTTGGGGGTTCAAGCCCCCCGAAAAGTTCAGGCTCCCATACAACAATGGAACCCTTCGCACCCGAGTCCGACTCGCACTTGGCCGATTTTATTCGTCAACACCCCCCCCCCTCCCAAACTAAATCCTGGCTACGCCCGTGGCTCTGCTTACTGCATATATGCATCTAAACCTAGAAAAAAGGCCTTTAAAAAAATAGTACTTAAATACTATGTTAGTGGGTTCAATTAGGTAGATATAAAGTTAAAGCATTTTTTTCCAAACTTTTACACCTACCAGTGTTCACCTGTTACGTCATGGTATAAATTATTATAGATACTTAAACGCTCAAACGGCCTCTCCAATTTGTTTTTGTTTTGACTGGATGGTAGTCTATTTTTACATTATTCGTTAAAGTTATTGTGTTTTATGAAGTGGAAGAACTAATTTGGACACCATCATAAAAATCAAACACTAATACCTATTATTTTTTTATGTAGCTTGCAGAGTGTCCCACTGCTGGGAAAAAGCCTCCCTTTTTCTTTCCTGTAAGTACTCACTAATAATAAAAACTCATGACAATATCTGAAAAAAGATGTACTTATTACTTGCCTTACATTTAATGGGTCCTTATTATCCTTTAATGATCAAACTTTGAGCACCGCGATCCTTTAAAAGGTACCTGCGGCTGCGCGGGCGCCAGCGCCTGCGCCGCGTATAAATCACCCGCCATCTTGTAGATCATCCGATTAACAAGTCAACTGTTAACGAACATAGATTCATCCCTTGTTCCTGGCTACTAATACTGCTAACATGACAATATTAAGAAAAAAACATTTGAAAAACTTTCGAACCCGATTTTGAACTTGGAACTTTTTGTCAAAGAAAGTTTTTTAAGCTACCATGATCATGACACGTTACCGTTTTACCACAAATTCGATGTGAAGTTGTAACCGATACAGCTGCTTAAGGGTTTGTTTTTAAATTGAGAAGATAGCTACTAAATTGGATATTTTGTTTGATTGACGTTTTCTATTTGGTTTTGGCCCGCGGGTCGCTTTTTATGTCAGTTTGCGATGGAAAAAAGTAGTTTCAGTTTCAATTTAGGCATGTTTATGCGTCTCGCAGATTTTGATACGTTTTTTCTGTGATTTTGGATCCAAACTTCCATACAGTTTGTCAATATTGTGTTGCATTGGCAAACAAACAAGTTAATGCTTGCAGCTGGATAAGTATAGTGACCGAATGAAACGTTTCATCATTTTATAACTGGCACAAAAAGAAAAACATGAAAAGAAATCTACGGTGCCATCAGTCCGTTCGAATTTCGAATTCACCAAATCCAACTGGCAGCACACAACATCCTCACAGAAAAACGCTAAATTCGAAATTATTTTTTTAAGAACGCTCTCGGAAGTTTCCGAGCGAAATACAAAGACGTCAAGTATTTCATATTGACACTGGCCGGGTATTTCGAGTACTAATTTTGGCTCCTTGAGGCGGGTTAGGGCTCAAGGGCAATTGTCAGCCCCTCAAAGTGAAGTGTCGGATACTGGGATAAGTGTCCGTTGCTTGGGGGATATTACCTTCATTTGGTTGTCAGGATTTCTGGGAGTAGAACAGTGGAATTGGTGCAAAAGGTTCGGACGTATGCGTTTTTATGCCTTGACACGAATGCCATTAAACGGCAGAAAAAATTTGGTCGCAACAAATTCAACTTTGGTTTCGGTGAAGAAGAAAATCTCCATCTAATTGGAATATTAGAATCTGGTCCGATTTAAAAAAGGCGATTTAATAATTTCTGCGATGTTACGTGATACTTTTTTATTAACTTGCCTTTTATTTACCTATTACTAACCAGGGGAGGTCCACTCTGTTTAAGTACGCTACGCTCCACCGGCGAGACCTCGTGAAAGGTCTACTGCCACTAGGTACCTAACGGTAGAAAGTACATATATACATACATATTCTCACGCCTGTATTCCCAAGAGGGGTAAGCAGAGCACATGAATTCGAAAATCCAGTGCCACGTCTAGCAATTTCAGGGTAATCATATGGGTGATATTGCAATGACAGGTTGCTAGCCCATCGCCCACAAAACACTAACCCTTTCCCAGAGTCGACCTCTTACGACACCCACGAGAAGAAAGGGGGAGGTGCTATTCTAACCCGGCACCACACGGTAGAAAGTAACAGCAATATTTATACACCTAAACGTAAAAAGTTCGTAGAACGTATTAATGATTATTGTATAAAATAGCATTCTCTTGTTTTGTTAAGTAAATAGAAAGGAAATTAAGTCACTATAACTGATCCAGCCAGCTACATTAACATCACATTACTGAATAAAAGATAATTAAATTAAATTTAGTTTCTAGTTAATAACCCTATATTTGCAAGTCAAGTTAAAATAGACAGACTCTTAAGAAAAGTCTCTCTAAACTCATTATTCTCAACGAGAACCAATTGACATTCTAGTAGATAGTTTAAATATGTACAAACGGCATCGTTACAATAGACGTGCCGGTCGTCGGAGTGAGCCGTCTCCATGACACCTTTGACCGTCCGGCGACGGTACCACGGTCAGAGAAACGGGTGAGTTGTGGGGTGAATTTGCACATTTGGAGTCAAGATTCTGAAATGACGTTGTTAGATGCCCAGCCGGGTTAGCACAGCAAGGTAAGTAGGGATGCGCGCGAGATAGACTATACCTGTTGTAGCAACCTTGTTGGTACGGACAGCTGCAGAGAAAAGTACCTAGCCCCCTAGTACCTATTGAACAATTGTACCTACTGGCGGGGGGTTACTTTTCTCTGCAGCTGACTGTAGGAATCTCGTCGATACAAATGATTACTGTCCACCTAGATTGCCATCTAGATCTAGACTCATAGTTCTAAATAGATTTTTAGCGGCTAAACCGTTACAGTAACGCCCAAAGTTTCGCAGAGCCATACGCAGTAGCGAACTCCTGCTATTTTAACGCGAATAATAACGAGAACAAATTGACATTTCAGTAGATAGTTTAAATATGTACAAACGGCATCTTTACAATAGACGTGCCGGGCGGAGCGAGCCGTCTCCATGACACCTTTGACCGTCCGGCGACGGTACCACGGTCAGAGACACGAGTGAGTTGTGAGGTGAATCTGCACATTTGGAGTCAAGATTCTGAAATGACGTTGTTAGACGCCCAGCCGGGTTAGCACAGCAAGGCAAGTAGGGATGCGCGCGAGATAGACTATACCTGTTGTAGCAACCTCGTTAGTACGGACAGCTACAGAGAAAAGTAGCCCCCTAGTACCTATTGAACAATTGTACCTACTGGCGGGGGGTTACTTTTCTCTGCAGCTGACTGTAGGAATCTCGTCGGTACAAATGATTACTGTCCACCTAGATTGCCATCTAGATTCATAGTTCTAAATAGAATTTTTAGCGGCTAAACCTAGTGGCGCCCAACGTTACGCTAAAGCCATTCGCAGAAGCGAACTCCAGACTCCTGCTATATTAACGCGAATAATAACGAGAACCAATTGACATTCTAGTAGATAGTTTAAATATGTACAAACGGCATCGTTACAATAGACATGCCGGTCGTCGGAGTGAGCCGTCTCCATGACACCTTTGACCGTCCGGCGACGGTACCACGGGCAGAGACACGAGTGAGTTGTGAGGTGAATTTGCACATTTCGGCCCTGCGCAGACGACAGACTTTTTGTGCGATCGAGTCAGTGGCGCACAAAACGTCTGCGTGGATTGTATGCATTGTGCGCCGGACTTTTTGCGCGTCATGTGCGTTACTGCGTATAAGTCCGTCGCGGATAGTCTGTCGTCTGCGCAGGGGCATGATTCTGAATTACCTGCACCTGTCACTTACCTGCCAACTGAAAACCTGAAAAAAATGCTAGATGTGTCCACGGAACGTGAAATTGTCATAGTTTCGTCTACGTAGCGTTTCGTGTGCTCTGCCTACCCCATTTGGGAATACAGGCGTGATGATGTATGTATGATGTATGTATGATTCTGAATTGACGTTGTTAGATGCTCAGCCGGGTTAGCACAGCAAGGCAAGTAGGGATGCGCGCGAGATAGACTATACCTGTTGTAGCAACCTCGTCGGTACAAATGATTATTAGCAGTGATCGGATCTAGGATGCAATTTGGAGTGAACGACCTCAAACATTATGCTTATTGTGGATGTGTCTCGGGATTCCCGGGATTTTGGATAGTGGGCTATTGCAAATAATAAGTTTTTGGAGGGTTAAACTAAATAAACAAAATGAAAATGTTTGCTGTAAGGTCATTTATTTGACATGTACATAATGTATGTACTTTAAAAACACATTTCATAATTCCTATCAACAGAAATCTTTTGTGTACATAAACGAGTTACTACTTTCTGAAACAAGTGAAACAAACAAGAATATATTTAGATACAATTTCGTAATAATAATAAGATAACAAAAAAGTCGCGGGGTTGTAAGTCATATCCATATTAATATTATGGACGTAAATCCCGGGAAATTGCATTCTAGATCCGATTACTGATTATTAGCCACTTAGATTGTCATTTAGACTGCCACCTTATAGTTCAAAACAGACTTTCGTAGCGGCTAAACCTAGATACCTGATGCTAGAAGTGGCTGCGAAGCGATAAATCGTTATATACATGGTTTTGTCTATTTCCCATTTCGTGTGCTCTGCCTACCCCATTTGGGAATACAGGCGTGATGTATCTATGTACGAATAAAAATTATGCGTAAAAAACCCCTTATTCGTGAAACTCACAAATTTCTCGCCCAAACTATTTTCCTAACCATAGTAGCCTCCCAGCAAGGGTCAGCCAAGTGGGGGCAAGAAAGGGGGCACAGAAAGGTGGAATGGAGTGGCTGGGCCCTCAAGGGGTCACCCCTGGCATTTGACAGTCCGCAAAGCTCTCGGTATGCAGCATTACGGGAATTGGCGGGAGTTTTGCTAATTGTTTATCGGTGGGTGAATGGGTTTCGAGTTAAAGAGGTAAGTGTTAGATGAGCTGGTTGGTTTCGGTGAAAGAGTTTCCGATTGTGTTAAGTACCTATAGGTAATCCCTCCGTTTGAAATGTAACATAAGAGCTTTATAAGAGTCTGCAAAAAATGCTTGAATAATTAAAATTTCAGATACAGTCTTTGGTCCTTTACGTTAAATAAGTGTGTGTGGCTAGTTTATTTATTCACGACGCGAATTTAATTTTAAAGATAAAAATTAATTCTTTTTAGTCCGTTGTGTAGATTTTTCAAACCAAATTTACAGTCACTTTAATGAAAAAGGTCTTTAATAGGTAACTAGTTGGACGAATAATGAGTTAGAACACTTAGAACACACATAACGCCTTTAATCCCAAACGGGATAAGCAAAGCATACGAGACGTTGCGCAGACAAGACTATTACACGTTTCGTAACCGCGTTTAGCATACAGTAAAAGCTCCTTATTCGCGCTTCCTTCATTCGCGTTTTCACTATTCGCGGACCAAAAAATTGTGACCCAATTCCTGTATTCGCGGCAAAAAATTCGTTATTCGCGGATTTATTTCTGAAAATGACGAAGAATCTGCGCAAATTCAAATTTTGACTGCAAACTTAGGACGAGATGGGTTCGAACTCATAGAACAAGATAAATGGCATTCAGGAATGCTTGAATCGCAAAGTGAAGATTTGACTGAAAGCGACTTGTAGAAAGTGTTAAATTCACAGTCCATTGAAGAAGAGCCTTCAACAAGCACTGTGAACGTGACATTTAGTCCGTAATATTGATCCGTCTATGGAACAAAGTGTTATTTCTTGTCACCTAGGAACGTATCCCCTATAATCCCATACAAATTACCATTCCGTATTCACGGTTTCTGTATTCGCGGCACATTTTTGGAACGTATCCCCCGCGAATAAGGAGCTTTTACTGTATTTTTAGGTTCTAAGTTAAATAAAAGAGGTATAATTGTAACTGGTTGTAACTGGTTGTAACTGGAGCCAGAAGTGACCCACGAACCATGAAACAGTCATGATTTTGTTCAGCGTTTCGTATATTTTTACTACCTTATTTGGGAATACGGACGTGATGTATATAGGCTCAGGTATTAAAATATTTTAGACCAAGTCATCTATACTAATACTAATATAATATAATAAAGCTGAAGAGTTTGTTTGTTTGTTTGAACGCGCTAATCTCAAGAACTACTGGTCAGAATTGAAAAATTCTTTTTGTGTCGGGTAGACCATTTATTGAGGAAGGCTTTAGGCTATATAACATCACGCTGCGCCTAATAGGAGCGAAGAAACATTGAAAAATGCGGGAAAAACGGGGAAAATTAGTCACTACTCCACGCGGACGGAGTCGCGGGCACAGCTAGTATTCAATATAATCATAGTACCTAATAAAATTACAAAAAAGTTAAAACATGATAAGTACTTCTAAAAATACAGCCAAATTTAATACCTCCTTTTTTGAAGTCGGTTAAAAATCTATTTGGTCGAAAGTGCCGTCACATTCGATTCCATTTTCTTATTTTTTCTTCGTCCATGTCATTAATCGTATAGGTAGTTTGAGTTCAACAACCTTCATGGTAAAATCCGACATGTATGTTTCTATGTATTTATACAAGACTAAGTGATCGCCAGCGCAGATCACACAATAATCCTTGTCTACGAACATCCGCGGCCCGTGACCCGCTGATTGCAGTCAACTGGCGATTGACTTCGCTTCCTACTTAACTGGACCACCCAGGCTGCATACAGACAGATAGACAGATCGTACTGTGTGGGAAAGGCAGGCAGATGCATGCGGATCGAAGTCCACATAGGAAGTTGGAAGTTGTATCATACCATCGATCTTCTTACATATATACATATGTACATAAAATCACGCCTATGTTCCCAAATGGGGTAGGCAGAGCACACGAAATGTGAAATAGCATAATTTTGGGTTTGAAAACAGATATAAGAGGTAATATAATAGTGACAGGTTGCTAGCCTGTTGCCTAAAGAATACCTAAACCCATTTCGTTAGTCGCCTCCTACGACATCCACGGAAGAAATGCAGAGGTGCTATTCTAGACCCGACACCACACGGGCAAATCGATCTTCGAAACTTCAAAATTCAAAACTTTATTTATACCAATAGGCTCCAAATGCACTTTTAAACGTCATTTTCGAGTCTACCAACGCTTCGGAAAGACCGTCATTGCCAAGAAGAATGGGTCGCAAGAAACTTGGCAGTCATTTTTAAAATTGTTAGAAAAAAAATAGTATTCTTCGATGGCGCGGTGTAGAACACTTGATGACGTTTGAGGTAGATTCTACTAGTGGACGATAGGTGGTGCTAGAGTCGCTGCATATGTATTGAACGAGGAGAGCTTTGCCTAAATTCATAATTTACATACATACATTTCGCCAGTATTCCCAAATGGGGTAAGAGGAGGACATGAAACGTTACATAGTAAACCACTACTATTTCACTTTTTATAGCCACGTCTACTTCTTTTTAGGTAGGTAAAGTAATAGGTAAAATAGAGCCAGGATGCCAATCTGTTGCCTAAAGCATAGGTACCTACTTACGTAAACCTATATTATTTAGTCGTCTCTTAAGACATTTAAGGAATAAATAGAGAGGTGTTAGTATAAACTCGACACCAAACGGTACTTAATAATAATGAACTGAAAATATGCTGAAGTGGCTACAAAACGTGAAATTATTGTACGTCCAAAAAGGGCAAACTGTTGGTACTTTCTTTTGACACGTTAACAATGTATTTTAGCAATAAATGAAAAAAAAAAAAAATGGTCACGCTTTTGTCTATGTAGTTCGTATTCTGCCTACCTCATTTTGGGAATGCAGGCGTGATGCTACTTTTGGCATAATTTTAGGTTAAAACATTAATGAAAGAGGTAGTGACAAGCAATTAGCCCGTTGTCTATTTAGTGGGAAAAAAATTAAAAATGTCGTTTATTTTTAAAAAACTTGGCCCATATATTTATCTAAATATTAAAGAAAGAAATAAAGAAAGTTAATCATAAAATACAGACACAAAGTAAGACAGCATACCTTAACCGATTTCCTTAGGGTCAATTCCCACCAAAAGAGCAGCGCAGCGCGGCGTAGCGCAGCGACCCGCTCCGTGGAGAATGCGCGACGATTCCTGCGACTGTTCGAGAAGCCGCTGGAATGCGTAGGAAGTCGCTGGAATTTACATAATTATTGACATATTGTCATATGTATTGACAGCGGCCGTCGCGACTGCTCGAGCATCCTCGGGCATTCCAGCGAAGGCTCGCGCAGTCTCGCGGCTTCGTTTATGGAATGCGTTGTTATTACCATGGATACGCGGGCATGCGCCCGCATCGTTAGAGTTTCTCATGCGATAATAAGTCTTATTGTAATGAAAATAAAGTTGAAATTCTCATTCCACGGAGCGGGTCGCTGCGCTACGCCGCGCTGCGCTGCTCTTTTGGTGGGAATTGACCCTTAGTCGCCTAAGCTAAGCCCGACACCACACGGGATAAAATACTTACTATCAACTATCAGACAGAAGTCTAACAGCACCAAGTGTCCTCAAGCCGGTTAATGTAATCATAGTATCGATTTCTAAAGCGAAATCACAAACTTCTGTCACTTCACTCGCTACCTTAACCCTCCTTTGTACATACTTAATGTGTTTTCCATGGCGAAGCCTCTAAAACACTAGGCTCGCCGTCTCGGCCATTTTCCATCAATAATGCACCCCATCTTTAAAAATGTCCGCTTAACCCTACCACAATACAAAGAAGTACACAAGTCAAACTCTCGAGCAAGGGAATAAGACGCGTCTCGGTAAATATTCGGGCGTTTGAACCGCTGTCATTATTCTCAACACTTTTTTTATCAGATTCTTTGAGAAATGTGTACATACTTCGGAACAGTTGGGACTATTCCGAGTGCGATTGTGGACGCTTGAGACGCGTTTGTGAACGATTCTGTTACCATTTCAAGAGCTACCGGAACTGTTAAATTGTAACAAGTATCTTTAATGTATCTTTCTGTAAAAAATTTATATCAAAATGGTAATTTATTACACCGAAATTACACAGATATGAAATGTCGTAATTTAAGTGATTTAAAATATGTATTATTAATTATTTGGTAACAACTATACTAGAGACCGATAGGTACTTAAAAGATGGTAAACAATCTTGACGTGTCTTTTTATTTAAACATACACTTTATAAATCAAAATCTTTACATTTTACAATTTAGGTATGAAAAAATCATTTACTTTCATAATTGAATTGTATATTGTAACGATTTTCATTTTTAGACTGTGTATTTCAATAAAAAGACATGTCAAGATTGTTTACCATCTTTTAAGTACCTATCGGTCTATGGTATAGACACAAAATTCTTTCTGCTATGTTTCTTGCACCATAATTCTTGGTCTTGGCAATGATGGTCTTAGCGCTGGTGTACTCGCAAATGGCGTGTAAAAGTCTATTAGGAGCCTATTTGCATAAATCAAGTTTTTAATTTTAAATTTTAGGCACATGTATCACTACCACGATAGTTTAATGTGCATACGCCATAATTGAAATACTTATGGCAACAGCCGCGCGAAGGTATGAAAAGTGAAGTACATACGCTTCCTATACTTCTGTGCGTATTTGGTTTGTGACCCGCGGTATTTCGTCCTCTATTATTTTATAATCCCTGCAAGCGATAATGTCACGCCTCCACTGCCTTAACAATCCTGGTTCTTAAACTGCAGACGAAACTCTATTCCCATTGCATTAGAGTTGCAGTTGTTTAAAATGGAGCAAAGGGGTCATATTGCACTTTCTAAAGAAGTCCTCAGGTGCAATGCAACTGGGATACTATATGCAACTCGTATGACCCTTGCACGGTCGGAATACGATCGAGTATTGTTTGTTTTCGTGGTTTGTGGTGTGTAAGGTTAGGTGACAATACTGACGCCATGTTGGTTTAGTGGGGGAGGGGGGTAATGCTAGGTTTATGCCACTATAATTGGTTCAACGACGAAAATTTAACGTATGAAGGGATCGATAGCCATGTTTTATTAAGGCGATGGGAGTTCTTACAAAGTTGAAGTTTTTGAATCTGTAATTAAGGAGAGGCATTTCCAACGTCGATTAATGATGACAAAATTGAGGCTTGTGTGTGACATCTGACTGTCTTTGACGGCGGTTCAAAGGCGATTGAGTGAGTTTTAAATTATAAATGACAGGTAATTTTCAGGCGGCTATTTTCGTGCGTACCTGCCAGTTAGCTATTGGCTTTAGTCACTTTATGAGAAGCGTTTAGTATTTCAGTTGGCTTTCTTTTCTGTTTCTCGGCTTAAATTAAAATGTGTGCAATTAGTAGGTATGATTTCCCGTGTGGTGCCGGGTTAGAATAGCACCTTCCCCTTTGTTCCCGTGGGTGTCGTAAGAGTCGACTCTGGGAAAGGGTTAGTGTATTGTAGGCGATGGGCTAGCAACTTGTCACTGCAATATCACGTTTAACCATCTGGTTACCCTGTTATTGCTAAACGTGGCACTGGATTTTTTAATTCACGTGATCTGCCTACCCCTCTTGGGAATACAGGCGTGAGAATATATATGTATGTATGTATGATTCTACCAAATATCTATACCCCATTTCATAAATCATTAGATATTAACGTTAAATCCTCCCACATTTTTAAGTAAACCCTAGGAGCCACCGCAAATGATGATACAGTTTGTATTGAGAGCATTATAGCAAAAAGTACTAAGTGTTATTTCAATAATGATTTCCAGTTTAATTACAAATGTTGTCAGTTAAATGTCTAATCTTAAACGAAACTTACAGGCTCCACTTCTGATGAAATAATGCGATCGCTAAATGGATTCTTAAAAAGAACGTCAGCTCAAAAGCGACAAAAACCGAATTCCTAATCAGTCCAAAGGTAATTCAAGCTATGTTAGAACATGATATTTTTAAGCATTCGTCGTTAATTTGTTAAATGAATCGTTCGATATTCGAACGCCGACCAATCAGGTCGCGGCGGTGCCTCAGACGCATTCCTAATGACGCGGGCGCACTGTGTCCGTAGATCTGAGAAGATCTAGATACGATCAATTCTTAAATCCTTTGCACATTATTATTTGGTATGTGGATGATCACGTTTATCCATCTGGTTACCCTGAAATTGCTAAACGTGGCACTGAATTCTTGAATTCATGTGCTTTGCCTACCCCTCTTGGGAATACAGGCGTGAGAATATGTGTGTATGTATATATGTGGATATTGTGGATGTCGTAAGAGGCGACTAAGGAAAATAGGTTTAGGTACGCTTTAGGCGACAGGCTAGCAACCTGTCACTATTATACCTGTTCCACCTGTTATCAAATCTAATGCTAGAAGTGGCTGCAAAGCCTGAAATAGTCAAGATCATGGTTTTGTCTACGTCACGTTTCGTATGCTTTGCCTACCCCGTTTGGGAAATAGGCGAGATTGTATGTATGTATATATTTGGTATGTGATGTATACAGTGGGGCAGGAAACTGACCGTAAAAAAATTAACCAGTGGTGTCGGGTATACGTGTCCGGGGTTGTCAGACACATTATACCCGAGTATTAACATTTTTTCTTATTTCATTTTTTCTTACGAAAATTTTAAAACATTGCCCAGTCCCAGTCAGTATCGCAATGTCGAACGATTGCATGTACGCACCAACTAACTTGCTCGACATGTTTCGGGCTAAATCATAGCCCTTCATCAAGACTCTCTAGAGTCTAGAGTCTAGACTAGACTCTAGAGCTGAACTCGATTTAAAACGTGAGCTATCCGTATTTTTCCATGTTTCAAACACTATGTCAACAACAGTTCTTTTCATAATATTTTGCAACTGGAAATTCTACGTATTACATAGTCTCCCCCGATCCCAACGGGTGTTGTTCAATTTATATTTATTGAAATAATAAAGAGAAACCTCGCAATAACTCCTCAATACGAATCTTGGGTGGTAAGGGATGATACTTGTCTTATGTATAGATACTATTATATTATGTAGCCATTGTTATTAACTCGAAGGATCAATTGAGTCATATGTTGATCTTTCTTCCAAAATATACCTTAACCTATTTCTTTACTCACATCTTACTACATCCACGGAAGAAATGGAGAGATGTTAGATAGGGTAACGGCACCAGTTATGGACCGAATAAGCTGACAAGCACCAGTGATGGACACTTCATTCATAATTTAAAGATCATAGAGTTGTGAATTGATTGTTGTAAAACAAATGACTTTTCCTTAGTGGGTAGGGTGACCGCAGCCAGTAATGGACATAGAACCAGTAATGGACAATGACTCTTATTTACTACCCACTAAGGAAAAGTCATTTGTTTTACAACAATCAATTCACAACTTTATGGTCTTTAAATTATGAATGAAGTGTCCATCACTGGTGCTTGTCAGCTTAAACCGTCCATAACTGGTGCCGTCACCCTAGTAAATAAGAGTCATTGTCCATTACTGGTTCTTTGTCCATTACCGGTGACTTTAGGTATTCTAAACTCAACACCACACGGTATAACATGGTTTTAAGTTGATAGGTGGTGGTTGAACTTACTGTCTGTAATTATTTGGAAATAGGTAAAGGAGGTCTAAAAGTACCTTAAAAACTTGCCAGAAGTGTCTGCGAAATGTGAAATAGTAATGGTTTTGTCTATGTAGCGTTTCATGTGCACTGCTACCTCTTTTGAGAATACATGCGTCATATGTATGCAGGTAATTACTTTTTTAACCGAGGAAGCTGCCCTTTCTGCTGTCTCCTATGACAGCTCAACTCTTTAACACCCACAGATTAAGGGACTCGATGCAGAATGAAACTTCATAATCGGAACTGAAAATATTTGACGCTTCAGCTGCTACGACAGCGGTGTCTCGTAGTATGATGTTGCTAAGTTAAAGTGAAGATATCCGTACCAATATATAAATGTGAAAGTGTGTTTGATTGTTTGTTTGTTTGTATGTCCGTCTTTCACGGCTAAACGGAGCGATGGATTGACGTGATTTTTTAGGTAGAGATAGTTTAGGGCATGGAGAGTGACATAGGCTACATTTTGTCTTTTCAAAACCCCCCATTTCCCTAAAGTGAGGAATGGAAGTTTTCAATGTAGAAAGCTATAAAATTGGAATGTGTGCTATCTCTTCTGTGATACCCCGAATTTAACGCGAGCGGAGCCGCAGGCAAAAGCTAGTAGGTCAATAAACGGACAACGTATCCAGCTGGCTTAGCACGGAAAACTATACCTGTCCCTGTCTAGATAGAGACGTCAGTAAATGACAGATAGTATGTCCCACGTGCGAGTTGATTTTGCTGTGCTAAGCTAATAATATCATGCTAAAGCAACAAACTGTCTACGTCTACTACTGATTACTCTAGAGTCGAGATGTACCAGAAGTGAATATGGGAACAATGGGTTTTAAAAATGTAATGTTTAAGTAAGTATAGGATTGGCTTGACAAACATTTTGAAACGGATTCATAATTTTCACCAACTTGAACCTTAAAATCTTAAAAATTTTATAAGATTTTTTGTTGTTTCAACAAATAAAATAAAAAACTGAGCGTATAACAAAATGATCGTAATGACAATATTTAAGCTCGTCACACATTAAGCAGATATGGTAAGATATCTGTTACAGGACATATATCTGTCAATATCGCTCCCTATACAATTTCAATGAGCTACCACACACTGCGCAGATTTACCGTCAGGTATCTTTTGACACCGACATATGGAAAAATGGCATTTATACGCAGATAAAATATTATCGTATATGCGTAGTCTGTGACGGGCTTTAGTCAAACAGCGGTACACCATCCATTGATTCCAACTCAACTTACTATAAAATGATAAATATTAAACGGCTGCATCTAACATGACATGTTTATTACTTCCCATTCTCCTGAATTAATACCAAAAATATTCATAAGGTACTCAGTTAACAAAAAACTATTTAGCAATAAAAGTGAACGCGTGTAAGACCCTGTCCAGAAGGAGCGAATACGCCGCGATTTTGAACGCGTTTGACTATTCATTGCTGCATTTGTCACGCTTCATGAAACTACGACGCATCGTGAAGAAGCAATGTACTCCAATTCGCGGCCAATTCGCGCGTACTTCTGGACAGGGTCTAAGGCCTAAGGCACATTGCTTCTTCACGATGCGTCGTAGTTTCATTAAGCGTGACAAATGCAGCAATGAATAGTCAAACGCGTTGAAAAACGCGGCGTATTCGCTCCTTTTGGACAGGGCCTGAGCCCGCCGAGTTTTGGCGAAGCGGAGCAAAACGAACTCACGGCCAGAACCTATAATAAGGCTATTGTTTTTATACGAATACAATATTTCGTTTATAAATCGGATAAGCTTGTATGCGACAGCGAAGGGGAGGAGTCGACGGGGTAAACTTTTCCTACTATCTTGGGACGGCTGCGACAAAAAAATATATGGGTGTGACCCTTTTAAAGTGTAAAAAGGAAAAACATTTTTACCATAGCAATTTGACAGGATTTAAACTATAAAAAGTGTAACTTGTGATACATTGGTGGTATTTTCTTCGATAAGTCTTAAAGACTCTGTAGCAAGGCTGGCCAAACCCGGCTCGCCAAGGCATAAAATTTGCCCGCCCAACGTTCTGTATTCTGATTGATCGCCATGTAAAATCTTTGGATAGTTGTCATTCTAAAACCGATACAACACGGATTAATATAAGTAAGTATATTTCTAATAATGCCCGTGTGGTGCCGGGTTAGAATAGCACCTCCCCCTTTCTTCCCGTGGGTGTCGTAAGAGTCGACTCTGGGAACGGGTTAGTGTATTGTGGGCGATGAGCTAGCAACCTGTCACTGCAATATCACGTTTAACCTTCTGATTACCCTGAAATCGCTAAACGTGGCACTGGATTTTCAAATTTATGTGCTCTGCCTACCCCTCTTGGGAATACAGGCGTGAGGATATGTATGTATGTATGTATATTTCTAATACTTTTTTACTGTTACTTAAATATTTACGAAACATACATACATACAGTCACGCCTGTATTCCCAGATGGGGTAGACAGAGCACACAACACGCTACATAGACAAAACAATTACTTTTTCACGTCTTGCGGCCACTTCCAGCATATATTTTTCAAGTTTTAAGGTGGCAGGTTGCTAGCCATTCGCCTAAATATACCTTAACCTATGACCTTAGCCGCCTCTTACGACATCCACGAAAGAAATGTAGAGGCGTTTTTCTAAACCCGACATCACACGGGTAACGGAACATAACTTTGTAAAATCCCCCAAAAACAATAGTACTTAAATAGACTTAGAGAGTTTTTTTATTTGGCGTCTCCATCCCTCCTGTGTCCTGAACAAGGCAATAAGACGAGCGCGCGCGGCGGCGATCGTGGCGCCAGTAGCCTTCATTTGTGTTTATTTATATCTTGTCTGCCCTTATTTATGTATTTATTCATCTCTGTACCGCCAAACATCACTTGCATTCTGTCCGGGGGTGGTTTAAAACGTTTACGATCGGAGAGATTCGATTTTCAAATTCATTCAAATGCTTTCGATGGAATACTCTAGTTGCAACCGCCAATAGCTATTGGCGGTCGAGTACTGCTTGTAGGCTTATCGGCTTAGTACGGCAAGGTGCATGTAGTGATGCGCGCGAGATAGACTATGCGTGTAGACTATACCTGTCACTGTCTAACTAGAGACGTCAGAAAGTGACAGGTGGTCTACTGCCTCATTTCAGAATGAAAATATTGGATTAGACGTTCTGAAGGCTTATCACTACGAGTAGAAACTTACATACATGCATATATCACGAATGTATTCCCAAAGAGGTAAGCAGGACAAAACCATGACTATTAGGTACACACTTCTTTCCTTCAATTTTAGGTTGAAACGTTAATGAGAGAGGTATCATTGTGACAGGTGGCTAGCCTGCCGTTAAAGTTAAAGGGTTAAAGCATTAACCTATTTCCATAGTTACCTCTTGCGACATCCGTGAAATAAACGGAGAGGTGTTATTACGTAGGTACCGCCAAACGTAGTAGAACCTATGTAGGTACCTAATTACTCTGTAAATCTTGTGGAGGTTGGCGTGATGTTTGAACCCAAAAAATCGCATTTTATGGATTGCCCCAGGTAAATTTCCGGATATTTAATCAGAAATGCGAAGTGCGAGTTTGTGCTGAGTGAAATATGTGTGTATGTATTTTGCAATGCTAATGTAGAGCCGTAGAGACTAAATTGCATGAAAGGTAAACGCCTGAAATTATGCTATTTATTTTCCTTTCGGCGCAGTACAAAAGTAGTGACACGTCTACCTATTTAATAGGGCGCGCTAAATCACTCAAAGGCCGAAACACCCTTGTCAAAAAATAGTTTAGATTCTCATCATGCCCACACATAATAATTATGATGTATTACAATCAAAGTCATTTATAAATTATTGAATTTCATATTTGTCGTTACCTAAATTGCTACTCCTCTCTGCTCAAAGGTTGGCTGGCAGAGATCCCTTTTGACTTTGTGCTCTGTATTTTTTATTTGCGATTAATCTGTATTCTATATCTGTTCGTACAATGAAGACTTTTTTACTTACATTAGCAAGAACCATCGCTAGTATGTAAATTCACGAGATATGCGGTCTTCTTTTTCTACCTCATTCCTTGTACCCATGACTTGATCCAGCTGCGACCTCAAAGGGCCGACGTCGCGCATGCGTGGTCGGTGGCAATTAGCCGCGCACCCGCAGGCGCCGCCGCGGTGTACAAGCATCCGTCATGTTTATGTTGTCCTAGTACTCACAGTAGGAAGGTACTGTAATAGTCTAATAAGGTTAGGAAATGACCTCGGAATCCGAGATACCCAGCTGGAAGTTTTGTAAATATTTGCATATTGAGGCCCTAAAAGTTGTCTCAAAACCTACATATTCTAAGGTGTGAGCGACTATTAAATTTCAAGGTCAAAAGTCACAAAAATCTGTTTTTTGCGCTTCTTTTGTAAATATCTCATTTCCTATGGATTTTTGCTGTTTGTGTTTCTTATCAATATTGTAGAATACAAAATTCTCTACAAGATCTGTTTTTTATTTTTTTTATACGGTGAACCGTTTTCGAGATATAGGTCGGAGAGCGCGCGGTCACAGCATCACTTAAGGCCTTGGGTGCTTCGATGGCCAAAACGACACAGATATTGTAAAACTTCAAAATGCTGCAGAAGTTGATGGTCGGGGGCACGGCCGTGCCCCCACCAAGTCGAGCGCGAAGCAAGCACTGCCGTTCCATCCTTTACTGGATCCATTTCGCTGCGTTTTCAGGCACCTATTTGAGCACTTCTGGATAAGACCAGAACGCTGAAATTTTTGTCATCTAGTAAGCTATAATTACATACTTAAAATACAAAATTTCAAATCAGCAGGTCATTTAGTACCGAAGTTAAACGAAAGCAAAGTTTCGCATTTTCGACACTCACTCACTCACTCATGATCATCAAAATAGAACTAGTACCTACTTCCCATAAACTCACAAAGCTGAAATTTGGTACAGAATTAGGGATTAATGACTACATAAAGGGAAAAATATAAAAATTGAGATAATTGAAGATCTGGAGTACCTGGTGACCCTGATTAGAAAGCACTAGAGCCCAACCAAACTACTGTCGAAATCGACATTCCTCCTTTACAAAAAATATTGAACTTAGTGGGTCACCTCATTTTACGTCAAAAATCGAAAACCTGCTGGTCTGGTACATAGAAAAAAATCAACTATAATTGCAAAAATCCAGGGTAGAGGGACACATCTTCTAATTTACGCCAAAAAACGAAGACAGTCAGCAGCCAACCCAAAGCCACATTGATTTAACTAATCAAATATTTATAATCATTGATCTATCGATAGTTCATCAAGTATATAATGGCGCGTTTTCGATCGGAGACCGGTCGACCCAAAGTGATGTTATGACCGCGCGCTCTCCGCCCTCTATCTCGAAATCGGTTCACCGTATAAAAAAAATAAAAAACAGAACTTGTAGAGAATTTTGTATTCTACAATATTGATAAGAAACACAAATAGCAAAAATCCATAGGAAATGAGATATTTACAAAAGAAGCGCAAAAAACAGATTTTTGTGACTTTTGACCTTGAAATTTAATAGTCGCTCACACCCTAGAATATGTAGGTTTTGAGACAACTTTTAGGGCCTCAATATGCAAATATTTACAAAACTTCCAGCTGGGTATCTCGGATTCCGAGGTTCTTACCTTAATTAACCTTAATTTATTAGGCTATAATGTGGGTGTAGTTGAAGCATAGATACCTGCATACAACATATACGTACATGCATTACGCCTGATTTCCCAATTCGGGTAGGCAGCGCATACGAAATATTACATAGACAAAGTTATGTATATTTCAGATTTCGTGGCCATTTCTAGCATATTTAGGTAAAACTTAAAAATACCAGACTAGGCGCTGCCGCGGTGCACAGAAAGCATCCGTCATGTTTATGTTGTCCTAGTACTCGCAGTAGGGAGGTACTGTAATGTGGGCGTAGTTGAAGTATAAATAGTATAAGTATAATCCACGCCTGTTTTCCCAAAACTCTTGGGCTTTTTCTCTGCCTATAGAACCAGAGCCCACGACCAAAACCATGTCTCATAGCAATACGGCAAAAACCCTATAAAATCGTTAGATTGTAGGATTCTGAACCCGACTAGGTATGTAGTAACGGTCGAAAGTGTAGCAACTGCGTGGGAGGCCATTTCTGCTGTGTCAAAAAAAAAGGCAGTCGGTATTATAGCAATACGTCTGATAGTGAAAGTGTACATAGATTTTATAATTGTATTACGAAAAAGTTTGTTTTCAGACATTTTGCGCGTAGCATAAGTCTGAGCGCATTTTTGAAAATGTCAATAAATTTAGCCGACCTGTATCATAGCAATACGGATAATATTTTTTTTAGCTTTTCGTTTTGCTGCCAGGATTACCAAAAACCGGTTTTCAGACACTTTAAGTGTAGCATATACTCCCAAAAACGAAAATCCTTTTGTGCGATTTATTTCAGTCCTTCAACTTGAATTTTACGGATTCGGGTAAATTCTTTGTTAATTATCATCTAATACATTTAGGGTCGCAACGTATTCATTGGTTTGTAACAGAGAATTCAAGATCCCTCAACACATTTTTTAAATGATATCTGAGTATCGAAAAGTTGTCTGATAGAGAAGGTGCTACACTTAATTTGTCTGATATAATTTTTTTGCACATGCGGACAACTTATTTTATCATATCCAACAATTTTCAGACATATTGCTATGATACCGATTGGTAAAATTTTTTTACATTTTCAAAACGGTCTCAAAATTTAATGCGTTCACATTTCCGTCTGAAAAATAACCAAAATTTACTAATAAAAAAAAATTTCAGACGTATTGCTATGAGACATTTTTTTTGTCTCATTTTTAATTTTTTAAAGTGATTTTACGGGTTTGCGCTACACCACTAACGTCTGAAAAATATGTTTCCGGCATCTCAGAACTATCATTCAACTACAGTCTGCAATTCAGACATATTGCTATGATGCAGTTCGGTAATTTTTTTGACAATTTTGAAAATTCGGTCAGATCAAACGCTACGCGGAAAATGTCTGATATTGGTATTTTCGAGTTCAGGATAATCGTATCTATCGATTTCATGCGGTTTTAGCCGTATTGCTATGAGACAAAAATTTTGGTCGTGGGCTCTCTTACTACTACCAGAGCACACAAAATGAAGGAAAACCACCTCTTCTAGGGTATTTTAGTTTTAAGTTGGCAGGTATAATAGTGACAGGTCGCTAGCCTGCCGCCTACAAACCTTAGCCTATTTCCTTAATCGCCCCTTACGACATAGTAGTAGAGGTAAAACTGAAAAATACTAGACTAGGCGCCGCCGCGATGTACAGAAAGCATCCGTCATGTTTATGCAGTCCTAGTACTCGTAGTAGAGAGGTACTGTAACGTGGGTGTAGTAGATACAAGTACACCTGTTTTCCTAACTAAGTGGGGTAGGCTGAGCACACGAATCGAAGGTAAACCATGACTATTTCATCAAAATCCAATAAGCCTGATAAGCACGATATCATGCTTGGGGTTGAAGAAGTAACAAACAAACACGCGCTTATATAAATTTACGCATTATAAAATGAGTGTGATAATAAGTTGTAACAAATTTTCATTTCAGCGTAGGACATTTTTTTTTTGTGGATGAAGCAAAAGAGGTATGTCAGGATCGTAGCAAGTGGAACAAACTGTTCTCTGCCTACCCCTGTGGGAAAGAGGCGTGACGGTATGTATGTATGTATGTACATTTTCTAATTAGTATTTATGATATGATGTCCTAATTTTTACAACCTACGCTACAGTAGGTACCTACTCGTACAGTCCAGTAAGTAATGCGACAGGGACACAGGTGGTCAGGTTATCTACCAAGTATAAAAAAGTGTAAAAAGTGTCACCGTTTTTGTGATACTTACCTATTGCAGTTTTAAATATTTTTCCAAAAAATGGTATCCCGCAGTCAGTTGTGTTCATGGGAAAACAATGCGCGAAGTTACCCCCACTATTTAAAATTTTGCCACATTTGATTCCGGAGACTGTACCCAAGACAAGCTTTACCTAAATAATGGTTTTACATAAATTAAGTACCTATTCGCTCAGGTTTTTTTATTTAATAAGTATTTTGTTTATTTAAAATATGACAGCAGGGGTTCAGGGATTAGTAATATTATACTTTATATTTTATAATTAAAGTAAATTTTAATAATTAGGTACATTTGCATTAAGTAATGTGAAATCTCATTTACTATTTAATACGACTGAAATATACTGTCTTACCCACGCATTTTTTATCCTACTCAAGTTTCTTACAAGGATTTCTGCAATCACAAAACTTTACATCCCTTTTTATGATTTTGAATTAAATTTATTAATCTTATTAAAAAATCTCATTACGCCAAGCGCCGTTAGTCTAAGCGTTTGATCTGCCGACAAAGACGCCGCGCGGCGCCCGCGCAGCGAGTACTGACTGGGTAGAGGGATAAGTAGGTAGGTACTTATTTAAAAATTGTATTTAAGTTCGACTAAGGTATATCTCCGAGTGGTCAACGCTGTGCTAGAATGTGACATGGGCACGTGTTACAAAAGACCAAGTAAAAAAAAAAAAATTAAAGCGAAAAATATAGCAAATCCTAGTATAAGCTATCACTTAACAGAACTGAAGTTATTTAACAGACTGTATAATTTGATGGATTTTCAATTTTTCGTTCAAAAAATTTTGCAAACTCGATAAGAGGAATTAATGTCTTTTCACTTTTTTTTTCAAATATTTTAAATTGACTCCTTATAACCCCTTTTCTGCTTTACTCGTATTTTTATAACACGTATGTTAAAGTGACTTAATTCGAATTTAATTCATAATTCTATTAATTTCATTCATAATTGACATAGAATGCCCACTCACGAACGTTTACCTTATTCAATTATGTTGTTGCAATGATTAACCCCATGGTCCTTGGTACGAGTAGTTGTTAGTGAAAGGTATGTTTTCATTTGTGGTATAATTTCTAAATGCGCGTTAAAAAGTGCGACTAAGGAAATAGGTTCATGTATGCTTTAGGCGACAGGCTGGCAACCTGTAAAATGGCCTCTTTCGTCTATTTTTGAGCCTGAAATTTGTCTGTAAGTGGCCGTGAAGCGTGAAATTGTCGTGGTTTTGTCTATAGATGTACGTTTTGTGTTCTCTGCCAACCGCATTAGGAAACATTGGCGTCATTGTACGTAGGTATATATGTTAAGTTAAAACTAATGTCCTTTTTCTATGAAATGTTCCATCTAAGTACATTATTCAAGGGCAAGGGACTTTACCTCCACGAGGCAATAGCCGTGGGACGCCCTGTGGGATGTCATTGATGTCATTGTTTTTGTAATGTGTCATTTTAGAAGTCTTAATACTCCATTAGCAGGATCCAGGAACTGCAGCGGTCAACGGATGGTTTCATCCGTCCGTTCTTAACGTTACAGAAGTATTTCGTGGAAACGATTCTAATTTTCAGTTAATTTTAGGGTTCCGTAACCAAAGGGTGGAAACCGGACCGTATTGGTGAGACTTTGTTATCTTTGGTTGACTCTCCGTCTTTTCGTCTGTCACCACGTATCTCAAGAACCGTGCTAGCTAGACAGTATAGTATAGTATAGTACAGTACAGTAGTGTATTTCTATTGCAGCTGTAATAACAAAATACTAAAAATAGAAAACGGGAGGGCTCCCATATTAGCGATTTTTTTTTGGTGTTTTCGAGTCGCTCGATGGATAGTTCTCCGTGTCTTGCTATATGCCCGAAGAAAGAGAGGATTCTGGATTTAACCACGGAGGACAAACGCTGTTTAATGTTTTGCTCCTGAAGAATACTATAAAACAAAATATATGCTAAATATTGGAAATCTAAGATTTAAGACTTCGTGACTGATCACACAAAATAGCAACGTTTGACGCTCTCTGCGCCTAGTTTAAACCCGATCGCGGCTAACTGTCATAGCCTCCTAAGGCCCATGGTCCTACGTATAGGACTAATGTCAAAATAAGTTTGAATTTTACATGAATGACACTAAGCATCAAATTCAAACGATCTAAATTTGGTGCTGGGTCTTAGGAGGATAGATTAATTCGTACGTCACGCCTGTATCCTCAAATGGGGTAGGCAGAGCACACGAAAGGCTAGACAAACCCGTGACTGAGTACTTCACGTTTCGTGGACTACTTCTACCATAATTTTGATGTACCTAATTAAGTCGGCAGGTATACCTAATAGTGACAGGTATACTAACAGTGACAGTCTGTCACCTAATAAAGTACCTTACCCTGTTTTCTTAGTCGCTTTTTACAACATCCACATAAAAAATGGAGAGATGTTATTCTAAACCCGACACAAAATAATTGTCAAACTTATATCAAAATCCATTTTGAATGCCTGCATACAACCATTACATTTCGAAGCCTAATTCTGACCAACATTATTCAAAATGGATACCTAAGATAAAGGTAGAGCCATGTAAACAATGCAGAGTTATTATATAAGTACACTCGGCAATAAAATTAAAGCCATAATCGCATTTCAATGGTAACTGGCTACAAGTGTTTAAGTGTCAACTCTCTTTTAGTTTTAAGTTTTCAGGGTCGCACTGAAAATCAGCATTGTGGCTTGCCGCACTATCACGCTGAGTGCGGCCCTTTGGCGCTATTTGGCATGGAAATATTTTATTTCCATTGCATGTCACTATATTGTTACGATAGTAATTTAAGGCTTAAATAAGTAAAAAAATGTTTCTTTCTGTGTCAAATTCCCGTCAATAAATGTCTTTCTTTCTTTCTTTCATTTTACGAAATCCTAAAGTTTCAGTAACAACTTCAACTTCACCTACTGTTTAAACTGTTTAATATTACTTAAGTAGTTTGCAGTGCCGTAACTAGGGCGGTGCCAGCGGTGCCCAGGCACAGGGCGCAGACCCTGGAGGGGCGCAGAAATGACCAGACCAGTACCTTCAAGGGCGCAGTTTTGAAAGCTCGCACCGGGCGCATAAAAGGCTAGGGGCGCAGTTTTGAAAGCTCGCACCGGGCGCATAAAAGGCTAGTTACGGCACTGGTAGTTTGAAGTCGACGACTGGCAAGAAGCTGCGCACGATCGGGACAGATGGCGTGCTCTCGTTTCGGAGGCCAAGACCCTATTTGGGTCCCCGAGCTAATTACTTAGTTTTTTTTAGATTGAATATAGGAACCGGGTATGGAGACGGGTTCAATATAACACTTCTCTATTTCTTCCGTGGATGTCTTATGGAAAATAGGTAAAGGTAGGCTATAGGTTAGTTAGGCAATAGGCTAACAACCTATAACTATTTTACCTCTTTTCTTTTACTTTCTACCACCCCAAAAGTACGCTTGATGGCTACGTGACATAAAATAGTTGCGCATACATACACGCACGTGTATTAAAATTAAGGATTTTTTAATTAGAACACACGTTTGTTTTGTGTTGATTTTGATGTTAATTGTTCCTGTCAAGTAGTTTTTGGTCTCCGCTTCACAGGCCTCGAGTCTAATGAGGAGGCCGCCAAAAAAAGTTATAAATGTAATAATCACTTTTAACTCTACTTTTCAGGACACAAGTTAGATTTAGTTTGCGCCGTTAGCAGTCGTTATCCATAGACAAAAAGACATAAATACATTGTCCCATAGTATTAAGCTTATCATTCTATTAATATTTCGTAAGTCGACTATACCTCACATTGGAGGGCGGGTGGTCCAGCAAGAGGAACCCCGCTGCGCCGTCACATAGCTCATAAAGTATCCCATCATCTAGTGGCCACGCTGTCATCGGATGGAAAGCCTAAAAAACCACATACCTACAAGGAAGATTAGAAAACGGATAAAAGTTATTTTTTTATTAATTATTAATTACATACATACGTATCACGCCTGTGTTTCAAAACGGGGTACGCAGAGCACATGAAACGCCACAGTCAATGACTACCTACTTCACGTTACGCTGATTATTCTATCATATTTATAGGTTTTAAGTTAGAACGTACAATAGTGACAGGTTGCTAGCCTGTCGCCTAAAACCAAAACCAGTTTCCATAATTATTTTATTTGTTGTTGTTACTTTATATAAAGAGGTATGTAAAAGTAAAGGCCTAGTACGATGGGTAGTGTTGGGAGGAGAGGCCTAGCTAAACGAACGTTCGGTGATCACATCGGGGACGTTTTAGAAAAATGTCAGGTCAAGAGTACCAGAAACCGACGATCGTGTATGAAGGGGTTAATGAATGTGGATGAAGCAAAAGAGATATCTCAGGGTCTTAGGAAGTGAATCGAAATGGTCTCTGCCAACCCCTGTGAGAAAGACGCATGACGGTATCTGACATAATAAACACGAAAATAGCACGTTTTGTTCCGTTCAGTAGACTTACAGTAACTATAAGATCTGTCTGCCGGATATTACAACTGTGGATAACTATCAAAATTATCTGGTTTCGTCGGATTTCGTTGAAAGCGCTACTTGAATAACTCCCTTAGATACAAAACCATAACGGTACGATTTCTATCGGCAACTCTTTGAATCGCTGACCTTTTCTTTATTCATTAGTGTCAATACTAATAATTTATTTATTAATTTGGTGCGGTAGTAGAATTACATATTTAACATAATAATAATTGTCGCATAACATTAAAGTAATTACACATGAAAATTAGTGTCATGCCGCGCAGCATTCAAACTTGCATTAATCTGTGACTAGAAATGGTTATTTTATACAATAATACACCTCATTAAAAGGCAATTGATTCTAATCCGGCAACTCTAAAAACATTATGCACGCAATAATCAAGCAGTTAGCAAACCGATGATTATCTGCTAATAAAACCTCATCCACGGACACTAGAACAAAAGCTGGCCATAAACAAACCAAAAAAATATTAATATTTGATCCAACAATGCGGCAACATTGTAAAAAGAAAACACACGCAGACATTCAAATAAAGAACATCGCGGGTTGGCGCCAACGTTCCGAGTTTACTTTTTTCGAAAGGGCCACGTTCCAATTTGCTCAGACCGAGCAACGATTGATGTCGTCGACGTGCTGATGCTTCCCACTAATTAATTAAAAAGCCTTTTATTTTGTGCTTTAAGCAGCTACTAAAAATTGATTTAAGTGATTTAATTTTAATCCCGAGTGCCACTTACCGAACAATTAGGGATTGCGTTCACATGGTACAACGGTTGATTGAATTAGGCAACCGAGCGGAAACGGAACGCAACCGTCTCTGTAAAAGGCACCGACTCTTTCATATGGGATTGGATTGGTATAATCCCAGCAAAAAACACAATGGACGGAGACATTTGGACGGACTGCAATTTGTGCTAAACGTTTAAACTATTTGCCTGGTCGGGTGTAAACGTTTGCGGACGGTTTCCCCCGTTGTCCTGGGAACGGTAAACATTTGCCAACCGAAAATGGCTACCTGAAATAATTAGATTAGATTCTTCATAGTCACGGTAGCCGAAAGAATTTAAAGGCAGATGGAGGTAAGAAAGAGTCTTCAATTTGATCGTTGCCGCAAATTTTTAGTTTTATAGTCTGTGCCAACCCAATTACGGTTTATTGAAAAAGTAAGTTCGTCTTTCATTACTAAACTAAGTAGCAACTAAACTATCAACCAAAGTAAAGCAAAGCAAATGTAAAAGATATGCTCAAAGTGGCTATAAAACTCGAAATGGTCATAATTTTGTCTATGTAACGTTTCGTTTGCTCTGCCTACCCTTTTGAGATCATAGCTGTGATTGTATGTAGGTATGTATGTATTATTAAATTATATTTTTAACTAAACTTATCTCTAAACAACAATGGAATGAAAAACCTAAAATAAACGCTGGATTGTTTGATTTTCACGTAGAAAAATCTTCATTATTTTCTGACCTATCCTAAATCCTAATTATGCAAAGTAAAATATTGCCAATAGTTCTTTAGTATGAAAACTTTTCGTTCGGAGGACTTCGTACTAGAAAGTTTACAAGGGGACATTTTTCCACCAAATTCGGTACAAATTGGACATAATTGGTCGAATTTTGTACATATTGTAAAGGTGCATTCAGATTGAGCTGTATTACACGTGGCTATTGAATTTTTTTCCCTTGCGTCTCTATTGAAGTTACTAGTTGAACTGCATACTTACCTATACATAGAAGTCAAATTAAAACTCATGCCTATACATCCAGTATTAGGTAAAGTATTGATGAAATCGTCAAGAACGTGTCTAGATCTATTTACCCACAGGTTTATAGATCTAGACACGTTCTTGACGATTTTCGAAGATACACATATCTTCGAAACCTGCTCGTTATTGTTTTGTTCACGTAGTGTCTCGTGATCCTGTGAGGTGTCGGGATAGAATAACACCCCTCCATATCTTTCGTGGATGTCGTAAAGCTGACTAAGGAAGTAGGATAAGGTATATTTTAGGCGGTAGGCTAGCAACATGTCACTATTTTAAATTTTTTTCTCTTACTTTCGACTTCCTGACACTATCATACCAGCCCACTTAAAACCTAAAAACATATTAGAATTGGCCACGAAACTTAATCGTCATAGCTTTGTCTACGTAGCCTTTTGTGGGCTCTGGCTACCCAGTTTGGGCATACAGACGTGATCTATAAATAAACCTGCCAAGTGCGAGTCGGACTCGCGCACGAAGGGTTCCGTACCAAAAACTGCAAAAATTCAGAATTTTTGTATGAGAGCCCCCCTTAAATATTAATTTTATTTTTATTCAATTATTTATTTTTAAAGTAAATATTTAATTAAACATTCTGTGAGCATTTCAAGTATTTAGCTGTTACAATTATTTAAATAGACCCAAAACAGCAAAAAAACAAACTGGAAAAATATAGGTTTTTTGTATGGGAGCCCCCCTTAAATACTAATTTTATTTTATTTTAATTATTTCCTTTTTAAGTAAATAATTAATTAAATATTCTGTGAGCATTTCAAGTATTTACCTGTTACAGTTATTTAAATAGATCCAAAATAGAAAAAAAAACACGTTTTTTGTATGGGAGCCCCCCTTAAATACTAATTTTATTTTATTTTAATTATTTCCATTTAAAGTAAATATTTAATTAAATATTCTGTGAGCATTTCAAGTATTTACCTGTTACAGTTATTTAAATAGATCCAAAATAGCAAAAAAAAAACACGTTTTTTGTATGGGAGCCCCCCTTAATTATTATAATTATTTTAATTTTAGTATTTGTTGTTATAGCGGCCACAGAAATACATCATTTGTGAAAATTTCAACTCTCTAGCTCTCATGGTTCGTGAGATACAGCCTGGTGACAGACAGACGGACGGACGGACAGACAGCGAAGTCTCAGTAATAGGGTCCCGTTTTTACCCTTTGGGTACGGAACCCTAAAAAAGTAAGAAAAGTAAAGTAATAAATGTGAAAGTATGGCCAGCTATAGCCAGAAGTATGATCATTAAGATTTACTTACGTTAGTAGGGACGCAGCTATATCTGCTAAAGAGAGAGACGACGATTGCTATCTCATCCTAACTTATAGCTGTGTCCCTACCTACTCAAACAAAACATACAAGTTTAAGGATGGCCTATGACAAAACTCACGTAATATTTGATACTAGCTGTGCCCGCAACTCTGTCCGCGTGAATTAGTGACTTTGGGCAATTTCCTCCCGTTTTTTCCACATTTTGTTTCTTAGCTCCTATTGGTTGCAGCGTGATGTTATATAGCCTAAAGGCTTCCTCGATAAATGGTTTATCCAACAAAAAAAGAATTTTTCAATTCGATCTAGTAGTTCCTGAGATTAGAGCGTTCAAACAAATAATCAAACTCTTCCGCTTTATAATACTTTCACCTTATCGGTTTAGGTAGTTAAAACAATATAAACAATCTTGACATGTCTTTTTGTTGAAATACACAGTCTAAAAATGAAAATCGTTACACTAGACAATTCAATTATGAAAGTAAATGATTTTGTCATACCTAAATTGTAAAATGTAAAGATTTCGATTTATAAAGTGTACGTTTAAATAAAAAGACACGTCAAGATTGTTTAAATTGTTTTAACTACCTAAACCGATAAGGTATAGGTACTAGTATAGATTTAGATATAGCCGTAACCGTCTGTCACCGTGCACGCGCCCTAACCAAACTTCTCCCTGTCGCTCGACCCGCCGCGCCTCGTTGCCTCCGAAAACATTCCAAAAAACACCGCCTACAACTTTCGAGAGATTAATTTGTCATTTGAAAACTAGTTTCGTGAATCAAATTGGAGAAAAAATGGCCGATTTTTTGCGCTTATTTGCCATGGGAGCGGTATTATTAAGTGTCATCAAGGAGCGTATGTACTAAACTTGATGGTACCTGGAGATATTTGTGAAGATCGTATTGCGTTGCGTATTGTATTGTAAGCTTTAAAGTATATTAACCGATGTTATAATGTAGGTTCGGGTTTCTGTGTAGGTACTTACGTAATATATGAAAGTTTTCTAGCTACATAACATTGAATTTCCTCGAACAGGTATGATTATTACCTAATAGGAGGCCTCAGCCACTTTATGTATATGTATAACCTGAAAGATTTGGAATAAATAAACGATTATTATAATTATTATTTCTAAAAATTTTCAAAATTAATCGATTTTATCAAAAACATCTTTCGTCCCACTGCTGTCTAATAGTATCTCTAATGTTTTGTCCTTGTCGCTTGATTTCCGTTTCCTAGATGTGGAACCTTTATGCGTCCAAGTGCCGGCCGTTTTAGAACCGAACGGCCTGGCTAGAGACGATGGCAAGAGGCCCTACGGAATGACATTGGTTCCTTGGCGAATGGGTCGCCCCTTAGTGTGGGATGCCACTTGTGTGGACACCCTAGCACTGACCCATCTTCCAAGGACCCAAAACACTGCTGGCACTGCCGCGGCCTCGGCAGAAGGCTTCAAACGCCGAAAATATAGCGCCCTAGGTGGCAGTTATTTGTTTGAGTCGAAATGCTGGGGCCTTGGGGGCCTAATGCGCGCCGCATATACAAAGAGCTTTCGGCGCGCCACATAGAGGCCTCCCGTGACCAGAGGGCTGGCCATTATTTCGCCCAGCGAATCAGCATTGCCATACAACGTGGCAATGCTGCCAGCCTTCTGGGCACCCTCCCTATTGGCGGCGATTTGGCAGAATTTTTTTATCTTTAATTTTAGTTTTAGATTTAATTTTAGTTAGATAAGTTTGTTTTTAGTGTAAGATATTTATAAGTTTTATTGTTTTTTCTGTACAGTTATGTTGTTATTTAATAAACATTTCCTAAGACCTTTATGCTCCCACATTAAGTAATTATAAATTTACTGAAAAAGCATGTCAGCGTATTTTAGGAACTTCGATAAAAATTATACTTCAAAAAATTAAATACCAAACTAAAGGAAAATCTTGATATTTTTAATTTAAAATCGATATGAACTACTTTTTCAATCTGTTTTCAATCGATTTAAAGTAGCTTGAGGATCAACCTCATGACTCATCACAACCATTTTAATTTCATGTCATCCCGAATACCTAAGCCGAAGCGCGCGCAAAATTCCGAGGCATTTTTCAATGCTTAACCGCTTTCCTATGACGTAACGTGTCGGAAAAACGCTTGGCTCCGAGCAAAAGACGCCTCAAGCTCGCAGATGCCGAAGTAAATCGCTTGGAAAATGGCGTAGGGCCTTAGGTGTAATGGCTGCCTTAAACGGCGTAGTTGCATGTGTGGGAAGGTGGTTGGGACTGTGAAGGTAGAATCTTCGAGCGTTTGTTGACTTGAATATCTGGAGTTTTTGTTAGTAGGTTGTGTAGGTACTCTTTTACTCAAAGCGGAAAATGTGTCTGCAGTATACAAATGGGTTATTTTGTAAGTAGATTGGACTACCTTAAAAGAAAACCTAAAATGTTTTAGGCGATAGGCAAGCAACCTGTCACTGTTATACCTCTTTTAAGTTGACTTAAAAACTAAAAATGAAATCGAAACGTGGAATAGGTACCTACTCATTGTTTTTCCCGGTTGCTTACATGTTACCTAAAACATATCATAACCTTTTTTACTATTTTAGTCGCCTCATACGACACCCGAGGAGAAAAAGAAAAGTGTTTTTCTAAGACATCACACGTGAAACATTTTTCATTAAACTAAAACAAACAATCATTATTCTTATTACCCCAACAATAATTCTTAAAATACTGCAGTAAGTTGCCGTGTAAAGTTTCAAATGTCGCCAAGTTTCGGATAAACTATTGTCTGAAGAAACCAAACACAGCGGTTACCGGTTCATTGCAACCAAATATAAAAACCTATAACCTATTTCGACTTTATCTCAAATTGCCTTAGTTCGAAAATGACTAAAATCTCAAAAACGTTAAGTTTCATTCAAACAAAATGTTACATTGACGTTTACACATTACACCCGATATCCAAAACGTATAGTTGGTATTTCGACTGAAAGTTAAATTGCATTAGTTTCATTAAATCCCAAATTCAAAAACACACTTTCTCATAATGCCTAAAATTTTGTTTAGAGGCCTTAACAAACGTATCAACTCGACGTAAACTCAACCTTCAAACTGAAACACGTAAGATGATAATTAAATTTATCTGTCTTACCTGTCAATGAAAACTTTCCATATCGAGAATTTGACGTTTAAATCTTGCGACAGTTTTGTTTTGTTTTTAGTCATTTTGAGATTAGGTTGATTTGGAAATTAGTAAACACAAGAAAAAGTCAATTAGACTTGAAGGGATATCAGGAATTGTGCATATTAAGAATTAGGCTTAAGTCATTTCGAATTTATTTTTTTATGTATTGAGAACATTGTATTATGATATTTGGTTGTAACGAACCGGTAACACACAGCGGTATGTCGTTAGAGTAAGAACAACAGTTCCACTATTCTGATAAACAGTTCCGAGTTCAAGAGAGCGTTTGGACTAGCACGCGTCTTATATCTAATCAAATGATAACCCAACCAATTTAAAAAGCTAATTAAACCCAAACATTTTAGTTCGAAACTTCAGTATTTTTAAATTTGCAAAGAACCACTACAAGAAAGTCTGGTTTTTTATGTTCCAGGTAGCAAACGAACGAACCATATGCAACACCAGAGTCACAACTCACAAGTTTTACAACACCGGGGTCACCAGTGGTTTGTAGAGTCACTAGGAAGCATGCTCTTTTCTTGAATATTAGAAAGATTTCTCGTCTCATATAGGTCCGTCCATTCGAGAACTATGATGTTGTAGACATAGACAAACAAATCACAACGAAAGACAAAATAACGACAAGATGATAACACCCACGTTTTGCAGTAGAGAATAAAACAGATCATAAAAATGACAAGGTAGGACCGTTCAGCAATATAAGTTAGTATCTACCTATATATTAAGCACAAAATTACATCTACTTACAACACCTACATTTTCCTTTACATTAAGAGACACAATTATTAACATTATTAAAGAAATGATACAAAATAAGCCCGTGTAAATTAGAAAAAAGCTTCTACAACTTACAGAACCAACTTGTCTCGCTGTCGTTAGTTTTAATTCCCGGTATTTAACGAGGCTGATGTAGCCCAAGCCCTCTCATATTGAGAGGAGACCTGTGCCCTGCAGTAGAACATATCAGGCTGGATTATAATATTTCGGGGCCTGTAGTATGTTAGCACGGCAAACAGTGAGGGGGTGAATGGGGAGTATTCAGTGCACTGAGGTGAGCTGATAATTCAAGACTAACTGAAGTTAGTAAAGTTTGGAGACTGTTTAGTCTAGGTTAGATTAGGTTAGGTTACGGCGAGGTGGGTCAAGTAAAAACTCCATTCATCTTAGGATCTTGACTTGATCTTGAATATTTCGCCCGGATGGCGTAAAAAATACGTAATTTCGCACACCTGTTTTTCCAAACGGGGTAAACAGAGCACACAAAACGCTGCGCAGATAAATTCATGACTTTTTGACGTCTCGTAGCCGCTTGTAGAAGAAAAAAAAAGATTTTAAGTTAAAAGGCGTAATAGTCACAGTTTGCTAACCTTTAAACATACTCCCTGGGGCGTCTCTTATCTCTTACCACACACATAAAATACTTAATACGTAATTGTTAGTAAATCCATGAAATTTGTAACAGGTAAGTACATTTAGCAGAATGATGTCATCAAAACTAAACTGAAATGTTTGCTACTGTCAAACAAACAATAGATATTTGTCTTATCTATTTGCCCAACTCAACAACACTAGAGTTTTTGGTTACTGTAACGCGCTATAGTACGTTACACCTCTCAGTTGAATACTGGGTTTAAATGAATCAAGTCCAATATTTTGTTTATGCAACGAATCGCTTTACTTTGTCATATTTGCATCGAGACCGACAAACTTTATTACCCTGCCAAAGGTCCCCTGTACATTGTTATTTTATTTTCAATGTCATTACCATCTCGCCCTCTAGAGGCGGCAGCGTTCCGATACGTCACAATCTATTCGTCATTTGATTTCACAGACTACTGACGGATTGTTCCCAGTTTCTACTGATTCCGATGGCAAATTTCTGTTCCTACAAATTCCGTTTCATCCTGCTGGCTTAGCAGAGCTAGCTAAGCCTACCGATTCCCGGTTTTGCAGATTGATTTGAGATATTTGAATGAATGCATTTTCACTACAAAGACAACAAACGATTGGGTCATTGGTTAGTGTAAAAAACATTAAAAACGCTCTTAAAAACTGAACTTTCCACCTTAGCTGCAATTCGGATGACTTTTCTACATAGGTGTATCATCTCAGACCTAGTAGGCAGACCTCACGAATGGTTACATAGACAAAATAGATAGGTACTCACAATTTCACCCTTCGTAGCTGTTTTTAGCACATTTAGATGTCATAGTTTTGACTATGTACCATTTCCTAAACTCTGCCTACCCCGTTTGGGAATACTAGCATGACGTGTATGTGTACCTACTTATAATAGTAACTTACTGATTTAACTGTGTACAAAACAAGCCAATTCACAAACGACCAAACGGTCTCACCATAATGAGAGTCGTCTCAGTTTTTCTTTCCCCCATTTCTCAGTAGCCAAGTTCCGAGCACCCTCATTGCCCAGTCAAAGTAAAAAGTCGTAAGTGCTCTGGCCTTCCTAAGGAGTTACGCCGATTCGTAAGTTATCCGCCACTCAGTTATTTTCCCAGTTAAGTTATCCGAAACAGTTAAGCTGTTAGTTGGGAGTGCTGTTAATTACCCTTTTCCGAGTTATTTTGTAAACTTTCGCCTTTTGTTGGTGGTCAATTTGGGTTGAAATATGGAAGGGTAAGCGGTTTGGGGAAAGAAAGGTTTATCTGGTCGTTAGGCGGGAAATAAACAAATAAAGGCAGTTGGGTTCCGTACCTTTAAAGAAAAGGAACCCTAATAACACTTAGTTTACGTACATCACGCCTGTATGCCTAAAAGAAGCAGAGCACTCAAAAGACTACGTAGACAAAACCATGACTAATCCACGTAGCCACATCTAGCATATTTTTATGGTTTTCAGTTAGCTGCTAACTGTTAGCAGGTACAATAGCGACAGGTCGCTACCATGTCGTCTAATACCTTAATCTATTTCCTTAGTCGCTTATACGTACGTCATTTACCAAAGAAATGGAGAAGTGATATTCTAAACCCGATATCACAGGGCAAAGATAATTTTGTGAGCGATGCAACGCAATAGATAGATGATACCCACCGCACTGGGCCCGCGTGGGAACTATAGCCCAAGCCCTCTCATACTGAGAGGAGGCCTGTGCCCTGCAGTGGGACGTATATAGGCTGATGATGATGATGAGATAGATGATAGACCCTGTGGCAGTCGTCATGAGTCGTGCTTTGGAATAACATTATTGTTAAAGCCAAGATTACATTAGGAGTCAAATGTGCCGCGACACGTGTCGCGCGACATGTCGAGCGAACTAGCGCGACGTTGCCGGACTTCGCTCGACATGTCGCGCGACACGTGTATATACGCGGATATAAGTCGCGCGACACGTGTCGCGGCACATTTGTCCCCTAATGTATCCTTGGCTTAAGATAGCAAAAGCCTCTGACAAAATGCAATCGATTGCCTAAATACAGTTTATAAAAAATAACCGTTATATCTATTCTTAAAAAAAACTCGAAAATTCGAAATAAAATGATACTGGCCACCAAACTCCTTCCAATTTCAAACAGTCCGCCCGCTACGAAACATCTAAGCTACGTTGCCTCCACACATGCAGGGGAGGTCTGCTGACCCGTGGCGCCGCCTTCAGATTGTTACGGCCAAAGAAACACTCCGCGTGGACAACGACATCTGTGGAGAGGATTGGATTAAAAATAATAGTAATTTTTACATACCTACATGCGTGTATCACGCCTGTGTTCCCCAATGGGAGCAGAGTTGCTAGCCTGTCGCCTAAAGCATACCTAAACATATTTCCTTAGCCGCGTCTTACGACATCCACGAAAGGAATAGCGAGGTGTTATTCTAACACAGCGGTTCCTAACATGTGGTTCGAAGGGTCCGCGACCATGTTTGGGTGTACGCGATCCCATACGCACCTAATGACTATTCCATAGATACATGAAGTATGATAGTCACAGGTAACTAGCCTGTAATCTAAAGGATACCTAAACCTATTTCCTTAGTCGCCTCTTACGACATCCTCGGAAGAACCGAAGAAGTGTTATTATTCTAGACCAGGCACCACACGGCTAAAAAATAAATAAAAATAAATAAAACGACAGCAAAACTTCGACTCCACCCCTCCTTGTCCCCACACAGAGCACATTCAAAGGATAGCGAGTTTCTTGCGTCCCGCGCCACTTTCATTCCATATTTTATTCTATATTTTTATTTATCCAATGCTGAATTTTTATAACATCGGCTAGACTGCCTTTTTATGGGTCCCTGGTATCAGCGTTTTCAAATATGACCATAACCACTCGATGCGATGAGTGGATCGTCTTTTGTTTCTTTACGACAGCTTTTTGTTTGGGCTAATTAATGAGTTGCTATAAAACAGTCGGTTGTTTTAGGGTATCGTTCGAATTGCGAAATGGCAACGTTGCATAAAGACAGTATCGTTTAGTGAAGGACTTGTTCAATTTGTTTAAGAGGCTTAGCATCGGACTTTTTACTACACATAGTGTTACAAATGGCGCGAACAGCACTGTTGACTGTTGGTGAAAGTCTAAGCAAGAATGAGATGGCAACAGCCTGGTAAGACACAAAGCACACATTATAGGTATTCGGAATCAAAAATCGTATGTGCCAATGGTACATACGACAAATGTTTCATACCTTTTCAAGTCAATGCGCTCTTTGTTATGCCAACTTTTAGACCTTTTAGTCGCCGTTTTAGCAGGCGCGTACCTGCACCCGCGATTGTTATTCCTGTTCAACATCTCGATGCTTGGCGGTTGACTAAGAACTGGAGTACAAAAGACTGGGCAATGTTTTCAGACTTTAGTTTTTTTTTTACACATACATACATATTCTCATGCCTGTATTCCCGTGAGGGGTAGGCCGAGCACATGAATTCAAAAATCCAGTGCCACGTTTAGCAAATTCAGGGTAACCAGAAGGTTTAACGTGATATTGCAGTGACATGTTGCTAGCCCATCGCCCACAATACACTAACCCTTTCCCAGAGTCGTCTCTTACGACACCCACGGGAAGAAAGGGGGAGGTGCTATTCTAACCCGGCACCACACGGAAAAGTTTTTTTTTCATATAAAAATTTCGAGAATTGAACTTCACAGGCGTTTTAAGACGCGTATACCCGATCACTGGTTATGAAGTATTTACGATCAATTTCCACTCACCCTATAGGTATAGAGATCCTATGAAGCTGCTTCAGTTGGCACGTTGTCCTCGCAAACTTTAAACTCGTAATAGGTTCTGTTTTAATGAAAAAAACTTTATCTACCCAGTCTTATCTATCCATTTAATTAGATACTTAACATATATAAAAGAACAACGCTTAAAGAGTCCAGATAATCGCACCAGTTCATATGTACACTCGCACGCTAAAGTGTTCCCCAAAAACACGGCTCGGAAGCATTACTCAATGTCGCACGCAGCGAAAAGTACTGTCACGCACGGAAGGGAAACTAAATAGGTTTTGCTGGAGGATGTGTGGGGGAAATCTCCTTTGGTCATGAAACTACGATGTGGGAATTTGCAGCGTTTTTTTATGTTTTTGTTGATTAGTAAATTAACAGTCGAAAAACAAAAACAAATGACAAGGTGGTGTAGGAAAAAATGCGTAATTGTCCTTACCTATAGGGGTCTCTTACAACCAACCTGTGAGTGACAGACAGAGAGGAATCTTATTGAGAGCGCAAAAAGACTGCCCTAAACGTCGTGGAATACGATTTGGTATAGTACAATCACAAAATGCTTCTGAAAAAAAAAACTAATTATACTTTATTCACATTAATTAGTGATAGTAGGTACCAAGTTCCTGTGAGAAGGCCTGAGCCCATTATTAGAATGTAAATAACTGAATTTTTGACAGGTTCACCACAATGATACCTCATAAGTCATAAAGAGTCGATAATGTAAAATAAAACACGCATTCCTATTACTTAATATTTTTAAGGTTCCGTAGGCAAAAAACCCCTTGCGACACTTTACAACCGAGTTGATACGATCGTGAGGGCAAAATTCATTTAAATTGCACCTTGTGTCAGTCTTATGTGGTTCTAGATTTAAACCTCACAATCGCACTATCTCGCTTGTAAAAGGAATTCGCCGACTGTTCTTTAGACTAACCTACAAAACTTTTAAACATCTACTGTGCGAGAAAAAATCTTACCTGTATCAGTATGGCCATCTCGCATACGAATACAGAAAAAAAATTCCAACTCTTCAGCAAAATTACGTACTGGCCACCGATAAAAATAGAGCATCGACACTACATCCCCTAAGCTCCCGCGCTCCCCCTTCTCCGCAACGATAAACACAACTCTGCTATACATCGCGGGTTTCCCTCCTTGCCTACAACCAAAGACCAAGCAAAGACGGTAATGTATCGCTGCGGAATCGCTACAGTCGTTTGTTTGAGAACTGGGTACCCCCTCCCCCCTTTGACCCCTCGCAGGCGCTGCTAGAGGCGCCTGTACCGCGCTGAGATAAGTGCCGAGGCGCCCGTCCTATGAAATTATAGCGCCTGCTGGCTAGGCTCGCCGTGTAGTTCGCGCGTTTTGGAGCAATCGCAAAAACTTCTATCTACATACAAGTAGGTACCTACATACAATCACGCCTATGTACCCAAATGGGATAGGCAGAGTATAAGAAAAACTTGACATAGTCAAAACCGTAATTATGACTGTTTCATGCTTTGCAGCCACTTCTTGCATAATTTTAGGTTTGAAAACAGATGGAAGAGATAGACAGCTGGGATAGGCGCTAGGCAGCCCACACGAAACGTTATAGTACCAACATACTTAAGTACATACATCACGACTGCATTCCTAAACGAGGTAGGGAGTTTTAAGTTGGCAGGTATACTTAATAGTCACAGGTTTCTAGCTTGTCGCTCAAAATACACCTTAACTTACGTCCTCTGTCACCTCTTACGGCATCCACGGACAACACGGAGAGGTGTTATTCTAAACCCCACACCAACGGAATAGCGTTAGCGAAGCGTTATAAAAATGGCCACCTAATATAATACTTCAGTAACAAACTTGTCAAAATTTGAAATGGTGTTGTTAGCATGGTTAGCAGGCTAGTACGGTTCGTGAGATACAGACTGGCCACAGACGGACGCGATGTCTCACAATCAGTACTAAGGTCCCGTTTTCACCCTGAAAATAAAGGCAGTACACAAAAAATCAGTAAATTTTTCTCAGCATCTCTAAATCTTCCCGATGCTACCACACGGCGAGCCTCAAGAGGGTGTTGGGGTCGCTCCTCCGGGCCATTTGTCAGTGACAGTACGGACCGGGGGAGGGGGAGCGAGGTTTGTGCGCGACAGTACTAACGTGACGTGGTATTTGGTCTACTGGATTAGATGGGTATATAGATATAGATGCGTATTGGGCAGTATTGGTGCATGGAATTGTGAGGCGCGGATGATCTATCAATTATCAAGATGACTTGAAACATCTAAATTTATTGTCAAGGATAAGATTCTGGTATGAGAAACAAACTTAACTTTACCTTTGTCGGCAAAGGTTTTTAGTAGGTTTTGAGTCCATTTACAAATGTATGGGAAACATCCCAAAAGTATAAAGACCATAACGTTGTCTCTATCGTTTTTTTATTGAAAAAGAGTGTACGAGTTTTGATTTTTTCATTGCTTACCACAGACCCGAGTATTTGGTATCAAATTCAGTGTTGGTACTTGTATCTCTATGTATTTCTGAGAAAAATGCCAAAACAAATCGTGCCAAGTTGTAGGTATACCGAATAGTAATACGTGTCCTTATATTTTTCCAATACTAAACTGATGGACTAAATAAAACTATTTATTTCTTACAGTCGTCATTCCTATTCCGTGCCGTGATCTAGATAATTTTAGTAGTTTTTAAACAAGTTTCGCAATTAAATGGTGATTCAACCGAATCGGCTGTTCTACATATATTATGTACACGCCTGTATTCCCAAAGGGAAGGCAAACACACGAAACGATTCATAGCCAAAGCCATGACTATTCACACATTGCCCATCCGCTTCTAGCATAGTTATACATTTTAATATAGATGAATGAGGTATAGTTGTGATTGTGATACCTACCTTATCCTATTTCCTTTGTCGCCTCTTACATACATACATGCATATTCTCACGCCTGTATTCCCATGAGGGGTAGGCAGAGCACATGAATTCAAAAAATACAGTGCCACGTTTAGCTAATTCAGGGTAATAAAAAGGAGCGGTGTTATTTTAAACTGGACACCACACTGACCAGTCGTTCTATACATAACCACTGAAAATAATATCATCAGTCTCCACTTCCGAAGCGCTAACTTAAATTCCTATATCGATAACAACTTTCTCCGTCTTCCGTGGATGTCTTACGAGGCGACTGAGGATGTAGATTTAAGTATGATTTAGGCGACAGACTAGCATTTAGTTTTAAGCTCAAAACCATGTCTATTTTTTAACCGACTTCAAAAAGGAGGAGGTTCTCAATTCGACCTAATTTTTTTTTTTTATTTTTTTTTATTTTTTTTTTTTTTTTT
>BHDV01034197.1:215229-236670 GCA_005406045.1 Adoxophyes honmai | reverse complement strand
AAAAACATCAAAATCACCGAATTTTGTTTGCACGCTCTTAAAAGTATGCTAGAAGTAGCAATGAAATGTGAAATAGTCATGGTTTTGTCTATGTAGCGTTTCGTGTGCTCTGTCTACCTCATTTGGGAGCACAACCATGCGCTGAAACTAGATCCGTCCTCAATGAAGACGGGCTGGCGGCATGCGCTGTGGTTGGTGGTTGCACGGGCATGCGTCAGAGGAAGACGCAAGGTGAACGCGAAAGCGTACTGGTGTGGATTGTATTCTTAACATTCGGCAACTTCGCGAGTAGTGTGGAGGAGTGACCTTAACGCTAGTGGAGCTAGGTATCATGAAGCTATGCTGTTGTGTGTTTACGAAAGTGCAAACATAATAATATTATTCAGGGTTGTTGTTTTTTTTAGGGCTCAGAAGCGGATACTGAGGGCGTCAGTCAGACGGCAGAGGACGAGGAGGAAGTGTGCCCCCCTAGCGACCGCGTTTGCGATAACAGGGGAAAATGCTACGGTAAACTGAGTATTCTCTATCAGGTATAGTTTGCGAATAATATGAAAGTAATAGAAGGTTGCAGGCGCCACCCTTAATCCACAGTTTTGACGCTTTGTGCCCGATGACAAAAACGCCAAATTCACATAACGCGAGATTCGAAAAACGACAACTTCGCATAAAGCTAGAATTCCATTTTGCATAATGCCGGTAGAAATACGCGCGGGACCGACCACCTGTCTGTCCCTTTCTATCATCTCTAGTTAGACTGTGACAGGTACAGGCTATCCCGCGAACATCTCTATTTGCGCCTTATTGTGCAAAGCCGTCTGATTTCAGATTCGTTAAATGTCAGACTTGCAATCGGGTTGTTTTTATATTGGTTACCTTTTTCAGTTTCTTCTCAAGTGGAACGCGGAGCTGACGGTGAATTCGAGATCTCCTACCCCTACGATATCAGGTTCCCGAGGGCAATGAAGAATATATCGGGGACAAAGTTAGATGTGTGCTCTATTTACGCGTGAGTTACCTAGTTTCGAGACATAGATTGAGATTAGATAGATAATATTTGTTTATTATGTTTTTGAATGACACTTTGGGGTATAGTCGGTTAGTTAGATGGCAAGATTTTTGGGTAAAAGCGATGCGACTTACTCCCACTAGGTACATACAATCTAACCATCTAACTAGGCTTTAACAGTAAATCTTTATACTTGTGTCTTCAAATAGTAGATAATTATAAAATTTGTTTCTGTTTGCAGAGGCCTGAAAAGCGGTGTGGCACGCTTAGAAAATCTTATACCTATACAGTCGTAAGTAAAATATTTTTCTTTTCTTTCCAAAAAAATAATAATTATATAACATAAAGTCTAAAAATCTAAAAACGTGAAATCGGGGTTTTGACTATTTAGCGCTTTGTGAGCTCTGCCTACCTCATTTGGGAATATAGACTTTGTAGGTATGTATGTTATGGTAAGAAAACAATTGTGAAAAAATGGAATGTTAAGTGTAAAATTTCCAATCCGTGCTAGGCCTGCGGACCAAACTTGATAATGATGATGATTGAGTTACTAAATTTATGACGTATTTTTATTCATTTTAGGATTAAAAGGCGTTGGTATGACAAATGGAAGAGAGAATTCTATTTGTCTGTCTTCCAGTATCCAGGTTTGTTTTTCCACTCTAGATATTTATTTGTCTCAATACCCCCCCAATAACCCCGTGTGGTGCCGGGTTAGAATAGCACCTCCCCTTTTCTTCCCATGGGTGTCGTAAGAGTCGACTCTTGGGAAAGGGTTAGTGTATTGTGGGCGATGGGCTAGCAACCTGTCACTGCAATATCACGATTAACCAACTGGTTACCCTGAAATTGCTAAACGTGGCACTGGATTTTTTAATTCATGTGCTCTGGCTACCCCTCTTGGGAATAAAGGCGTGAGAATATGGGTGTATGTATGTATGTAACAATAAATATCTACCTAGAATATCTTAGTATAATGACTAAGTAGAATACCTAGTCTCCTTTTTGGTTTTCTACACAGTGAGTTAGAAATGGTTCCAACGGGCAAGGGAAGTAGGAAAATAATGCGGCAGACGGCAGTTTTAGAACTAGGGTGCAATTTTATCTCTCCAATTTTAGAATTTTTATCATCTATCTGCTAAGGATTTCCCATGCCTATTTTTTCGGAATTTGAAATCGATTGAGCTGCTGATTCTGAGGCGATTCATGCAAACATCTTTTAAATCGGAAAGGTCGACTATGATTTCGGAGTTCTTGGATAGGAGCATGTCTAGCCGAATTTTTTTTATTGTCTCTCTTTGCCTTACCTTCTTGCCCTTCACGAGTTCTCGCCTGGAGAGTACCTTCATAATTTTATTTTATTTTTTCAGAAAAAGAGGAATGTTTTAGCTTTGCGACAAAGTAAGTTCATTCTTTCTGTCAATCATAAAGAAGTAAGATTAAGGCTAACTCATATTTTTTGAGGTTTGTCACGAGGACACTAATTTTACAGAATTTCCTATATTACATCATGATAGCAGCATTATATAAAGTCACAAAGCCACTATGTCAATCAATTTTAGAGCCAAGTAATCACCCAAAATGATCGGCATTATTGAACAAAAATGTACCTACCTGTTAAGTATTTGCGAACATTTTTCATCGGCAGTATTCAGTATGCGTTTTATTAATCCACTACTTCCACTCTCTAATAAAATTATTTCGCTTAGTTTTCATCGGTATACATATACGATTAACAAATTGTACTTCGAAATAACCCAACATGAAAGCACCGCAATTCAGGTTTTAAATTAGATTTTTTTATTTACTCATAGTTACTCTTTTTTTAGGGCAACACAGACTGGTGAAGTCCTTAAATCGTGTTTAGTTAAAGTAGTACAAGATACGAATGATACTAAACAAAATGAAAGCAAATCTGCAAGTGAAGTAACACCAGACCCAGTTAAATGTACTTGCGATGAAACTATTGAAACTCCAGAAGAAATAAATAAAACCCTAAACGTAACTTGTGTGGCATCCCAACAATCGCTTCATACTTCTCTTCGGGCATCAAACATCGCGACAGACCAAATCGTGAAAGCCATTTCAGTCCCCATAACTCAACCAACATCCATTTCATCAGCCATACCGAAGTCATCAGATTCAATCTCAATCGATAAAGAATTGGCCAAGATAGATTCTTTAACACTTGTAAAAAGTGTTAAACGTTCAACTGGGAAATTGTGGAAAATTTCGAAAAAATATTGGACCCCTACGTCATCAGCTCCAAGTAATACCACATCAATCATGGAAACACCAGCACATCCACAAAAAGCTGTTTCTCTAGACGCTGGACCAAAGGTCGTAAAGAGAGACTTATCAAGAATAAGTAAACAGACTGCAGAAGTTAACAAAGAAGTCAAAGACACAATTTCAAAACCTAATGACGAGGCTGTACAAGGCGAAATAGTTAAGGGCATTTTGAAATCCTCAACATTAACTGGTAATGCGTCAAACCATGAACTAGAAAGTGAATCGCGTGACGAATCAAGCAGAGAACAAATAATTAGAGAAATTCTATTTGAACCTCAGACGTTTCCAGAAGATACTAAGCCAAAAGCTTCATCTTCGTCTAATGAAAGAGAGAATGAAGACAAATTAAGTGAAAAACCTGTTGAAACCACTGAAGAAAAAGTAGTAAATTCTGTAGAAACGAACGCAATGACGGCACAATCTAATCCAAGTGATCTTAATACCAAAACTAGATAACTAAAGCAGGTCCGACGAAATGACGAAAATGGAGGTCCAAGGACATGAATTATTATTTTTAAAAACGATATCAAAATTGTAAGAAAATGATAAATAAATTATTGGAACGTCGTGTTCCTTTTTATTGTAGAGTTGATTATACTATTGAACAGCAGTAATACAATTATGATGATTAAGATGTGACGTTTGTTTGTCTTACTCTTGCAATAAATTAGGCTCGTTCAGATTTTTTGTGATCAAAATGTTCGCACGTAAATATTAATTACTTATTTAGCTGATTTTGGAGAGCTAATATTTTATTTATCTAAGTAAGTCAGTTGCGATTCTCCTTTTTTAATTGAAATTGCTTGTTCTGTTCTCCGAGGTTCTGTTCATCTTCGTACTTTTTAAGATGTAATAAAATAAAATGAAATAAAAAGGATTGCTTAGACTACATTAGCAAGCATAAATTCTACTGACGTAATACGTCAAAGTCATCATCAGCAATTTGAAAAACACTGAGTGCATCAAGTAGAAAACGCAAAATTATCGGTCAAGTTTTACAATGGCATGAATCAAGCTCACAAGCAACATACAAATAACAACGGGATGATGTGGAGGCACACAGCCTACTCGCAAAATGTTGCCCTACGACTATTTCACAAATATCAATCCTTATACAAAACATGTAGAACTCGACAAGTTTTATTTGGACCAATATGATGAAAACTGTGCTGAAATATCAAAAACAGACGTTAACTCTTTCGGTAATTCGAGTAAACTTAATTTCAAGCATCTGGCGTTCCTGGGAGGGATGTTCTGTATCTACTTCTACGTGTTGTCGTTGATAGCTCAACAGTGCTTCACATTCTGCCTCACTACTTTTTTATTGAACAGTGCAACGGCTCTGCAATGTCAGCATTACGCGTATCATTTAATACATTTCCTTTTAGCACATGTTTTCACTTTGGCATCGAAATTATTATTTAACAAGGTCTCTCAATTAACCGATCGATTGTTCACGAAGGTAATTAATTTTTACGTTACTTAATGTAATTAAGTGGACTTCAGCTAGATAATGAAGTTATATAATGGCTTTATGGTGTATTTTCAAAGGTCTGCAGTATTGTAAAAAATACATATCTGAGATCTTCGTCGCGCAACTTGCGAAATTTATATGGTCAACTCCGGAAATGGAAAAACCCGCGGATTTTGCTTTGGAAAGGTACATTTGTGGCTGAAGTTAGTTTTTTCTTTATCTATAGAACTAATAAGTAATTAAAACGATTTATTCTTATTCTAGCGGAAATAGCACATGACAAGGAGCCGCTCATAAACAATTATAAAAGTAAAAAGTGGAAAGGAAGGAAAATTACAAGTTTTCAAAAGATGAACTTTATAGAGCATTTACAACTTAGTGTTTATAAAGGGGTCATAAGGTCTAGAAACTTATATCACAAGCTTACTCATGATACAAATACTAACAATAATGACAATATTATATTGAACAATGTGAAGGCATTCAACACTTGGACTGTGGGAAACTTTCAAATTCTGACGGTGAGACAAGTTAGTTATATGGAAATTTCGAAAGTTCCAATAGATGAAGCTTTACCTCTTATAAATAGACTTGGATCATCTCAAGATGAAGGTGCTATGAAGCCCACTAAAAATAATGGTGGAGGTTATACCAAAGATAATAAAAATGCCAAAAGAAAGCATCCATTCAAACACGTTTTCGACAGCGGTCTAATTAAAAGGATTCATTTAAAAAACGTGAACGTAGATGAACTTAAAAAGTCCATCAACAGAAATTTCAAGAAAAAACGAGTCTTAGTGAGTAAAATAAGGAATCGTAGCATGAATTTTCATAATGTTATAATAAATAGATGTTCAAGAAAAGCACGACGTGGCGAGGGACTCCTGAACAAGGAAAAACGCAAGTTCAAATGGAAAAAGCGGCATAAAGATTACGTTGTTATGAAAGTTAATTCCCCAAAGAAGTCGAAAGAATCAAATGAAGTGAAATTCGCAGATGAAGTAGACAGGGTTAGAAAAACCAAGTCGGTTAAGAAGGTTGTATGCAAGTGTTATAAATACGATTGTTTATTTGAAGAAGCTGATGAAATTGACGAAGAAAGTGAATGGTATAAGACACAATACGAGAAGTCTGTAGGCAAAGCTATGGAGCCGACCATACCGCGGAAGAATGTGTTGAGACGTTTGAAGTGCCAAGCCAGGTGCTTAAGGCTGTGGTCTCCAGCGGCATTCGGATACAGGCACCAGGTAGGAACTAAATTTTGTTAAATTAGACTAAGTATTCGAAGTAAGTAAAGAAAATAACGATGCTATACTTTACTGTAAAACTGACCTCGCATTTTTGTTATACGCTAATAATTAATCATTAGAAATAGAAGAAGAGCCAGTCGAATCCGTTCACCGGGAGTTTTGAACCAATAAATTTCTAGAGAGACATCGTTATTTTTTCTCGTGAAATACTTGTTAAAATATGTTTTGTTATGTAGAGCTAGCTGTTGCCTGCAACTCCGACTACGTAGAGTTGTTTTATCGCAATCCCACGGGATATATGTACTTTTTCGGGATAAAAAGAACATACACACGCACTCGGAAAGCCGTGATGAGTAGACGAACAGACGGACTGACTTTTCACCGTCATAACAGTGCCCTTTCCCACATTTTTAATAATAAAAACTAGGAATTAGAATTAGTAACAAAAAAGTGTCATTAAAAGGTATTTTATCAGAGACAGAAACAGAAGTGGACTTAGAAAGCTCGATCTTGTGATTTATTTTAACAGTTTTGGAAGCTGGGGAGACATCCTAAATCATAGAGGATAGAACCTATAGAGAAACAATGTTCGCAACCCCGGTCCGCAAATAGTTTGTTGATTTCAACATACTAAACGTCACCGTCACTGTCACAGAAACTGTACAGAGCCAATAACCGTAGAGAAAAAGGCACTAGCGTTACGCGCGATCTTGGACCGGCCAATAAGAGCACAGCGAGGTCTTCAATTGTTTTGCGGAATAATTTCCGAACAACCAAGATGACATTAGTACTCTATAGGTTCTATCCTCAATGTCCTAAATACTTACATCTCATCTTTCTTTCAACGACTGCCTGCAAATTTATCATGACCACAAAATTGATGCGCAATTTTTAGGCATTTGTCCTAAAGACTCGAACACTTTTTCACGCTAACTTGAGTTATTGTACCTTTCGAAGATAAAGCTGAAACAGAAAGCCCTGGAGCTGGATTGGGGCAGGGCTCCCACTGCCAAGCTCTGCACCTGTCCCCTCACTGCGTGCACCTGCGAGGGCAACAACCTGGCACCGCCAGCCAGCATACCAAGTGGTAATGGATCTCGCCACCTTTGCAGCTGTAGCGACCTAGCGCCATCAGTCATCAAGTATTAGAGCTTCTTCACAAACGTCATCAACTGTCAAAGTGTTCTACATGGCGCTAACGAAGTTTCGAAAATACAACTTCCAACTTTCTCTCTGTGGACTTCGGTTCTCTAGATCTCTCTATTGGAATCTTTTCCACACAGCTAATGAAGTGATTAAGATTATGGTATCAATGCAAACCTAACACACAGTTCCCGGCATAAATGCCAGTAAATGCAAGTTAAAACTTGACAGGGTTTTAGTAAGTTAGTTGGCGCATCGCTTTATCATCGAAAAAGTGGAACTCAAACTTACACCCAGTAGGTACCATCGAACCAATTGATTCCTGACCCACCATAGAACCTATTCACAGTGAACGTCATAGTGACATTGCATTGTTTAACAAAGGAAATCTTTATTATGTTTATTGTGACAACGTTCCGCGATGGGTCAGGAATCAGTTGGTTCGATAGTACAAGTTTGATTGCCCACTGCTGGGCACAAGCCTCCTCTCATTATTCAAATCAGAGGGCTTGGGCTGTAGTTCCCACGCGGGCCCATTGCTGATTTCCCACTCACATACAACATTGAATTACTTCGTCACTCCGTACAAGATCCCTTGCGATGCTTTCCTTCACCAAATACTTACCTCGTGGTAAATATCAAATTCGATTTCTCATTTAAATTCCGAAACAATCAGAGATGCCTGGGATTCGAACCCGTGGCCCTCTGCGTGAGAGCTCAAACCGCTAAGCTACCACGGCTACGGCTACGGCCGCAGAAAGATAGAAAGTAAGGAAGACATTTACTAAAGGGGCTTCTAAACGGGCAATATTTTTCTGCAATTTGTGGCCGGCAACTATTGCTACCTTGCTCTTACTTCGTACACTAAAGCAAGATGCACATAGTTGCCCGGCCACAAATTGCAGTAAAATGTGGCCCGTTTAGAAGGGCCTTAACAGAAATTTGATAAAAAAAAATTAATGAACTTATCTAAAAATACGTTAAGCCTTAAATAAACAGTAGCTTAATAATATGCATTCAATAAAATATAACAATTCCTTGTCGAATAGCGCCAAAAGGGCCGCACTCAGAAAATATTGCGGTAGAAAATGAATAGACCAAAGAAATTGACTTTTAGGGAGGCGGTTCCCATGGCTGTTGCTCGGAATCTGCGGCGGCCGCTGCAACTGCCTGCTGGGCTGCTGTGGGCCCTCACCGGCGGGCACACTCTTCCCGCGGCTCTACAGCGCCGTCAGCGAGAAGCGACAGCGCTACTTGCAAAGAGGACCAGGTCAGAATTAGAACCATCTTTGAAGATCAAAAGAACTGACAGCGAAATTTTATCAACTTTAAACATATTTCATATTTCTTCTATTTATAGTTCTGTTTTTGAATATGTACACTATGTACAGTATCCGGCCACAAAGATTGCACATCGGCCTTCTCGTCTAATTTAGGTGCTGTAGAGCGCTGTCTCGCTCTAGCTTACGATACATCAACTGTCTCTTTCCAAAGACTGATATGCAAACTTTGTTGCTGGGTACTGTACTTATCTACCTATGTTTCTTGATTTCTTTTAGCGAACATGCCTGCCGAGTTCTGTTCATCTGGATGCAAGCACTTCTTTTTTAAGACTAAAAAATTTGATTATGAGTAAGTAACGCTTTTATTGTTTTCCTCATCTTCCCAAGTAGATTTACGTTGAGAATCTTGCTTTGGTTCCATAATCAGTAGGCTTAGCAAGAAAAATGCTCTAGTCGCGTCGCGCGCAGGATAGTCTACCCGTCACTTTCTGACCTCTCTAGTAAGACAGTGACAGGTAGTCTATCTCGCGCGTATCTCTACTCGCGCCCTATCGTGCTAAGGGGCCAGTAATCACACCCCCATCGAGCTGGCTTAGCACGGCGAGGTGATTATTACCTCTGTCACCTCACCGTCTAACTAGAGACGTCTGAAAATGACAGCTAGTCTATAGATCCCGCGTGCGAGATGCCTCGCGCCTATCCTTACTTCCTTATCCTTACTTAATATTATAAATGCGAAAGTAACTCTGTCTGTCTGTCTCTCTGTCTGTCTGTTACGCTTTCACGCTTAAACGTCTCAACCGATTTTGATGAAATTTGCCTCAGACAATCTTTAGACCCTGAGAAAGGACATAGGCTACCTTTTATTGCAAAAAAAGGTAATGCCCAAAATAACTATTCCACGCGGGCGAATTCGCGGGCACAGCTAGTTGCTTTATAAGCCTACAGTTAACGTGTGCAACTGCAAGAGCCCTAAATCTTAAAGCCCAGCCTCACTCATTGTAGAGTAAAATACGATGACGGCATGGAATCGCAGTGTTTACAGCCTCCAAACACAGGCGTGGAGCGCGCGCTACGTCCCGCTACGCTAGCAACACGCTCAGGTCCATCGCAGGCAGTGTTGCCAAATTAGCGACTTTGGCTCATTTTTTGCCGCTAAAAATGATTTAATTAAAAGTTATATATTGTACGTTATTGCGTTATATATTAATAGAGTTTGCACTTTTTCTTTCCTATTTTTTGCAGTGATGTTGCCGGTACAATGTTACATGACGGATTTGTGGAGCAGGTAAAATACTTTGATTCATAATTGGCTTGGAATACAATTAATTCAACTGTTTAATTTCCTAAATGGCCGAAATGTCAATAAAAACTGTTTAGTGTATCACTTAAATTGTTGAAAGATGTTATTGCACACGTATTTTTTTGAGCATGTGGGACGAGAGCGCGGAATGAAGCGAGAGAAGTACCTAGGTAGGAAGGAAGCAAATGGCGCTCTGTTGTCTCTACTGGCCTACCTCTGGGTGTATGGCGGATGTTTACGATTTTTTTCTCTATTTTTGTTAAATGTGAAACGAAGAGGTAATACGAATACGAATAAACGAAGTATTTTAGTACAATGTTTAACTAGAAGTGACATCTAAAGCTCCTATCGTGGAACACTGATGACTATAACTTTATCTTTTTGTTGTCTTACTGGCTTTTACATTTTTCATGTTCAACAGGTAATTGAAGGAGCCGGGGAAACCCCGATGTACAGCAAAGATGATAATATATACGCAAGAGGCTTCACCCTTACCAGTAAGTAGACGAGAGATTGTCCTTTTCAACACATCAACGATCGCATTCCTAGTTGTGATCCACCACTTTACTTTCTTTCTTACAATTTTGGGGGATCAAGTCAAGGATACACTTGGGGACAAATGTCCCACGACACGTGTATACTCGTATACGCAGATATAAGTCGCGCGATGTCGCCAGATATGTCAGGCGACAACAGCCGGCTTTGCTTGACATGTCGCCGACACATTTGTCCCCTAGTGTATCTTTGGCTTCATCTATAATGCCAGCCATACACGATCCATTCTATCGTCCAATCGGCATGACGCTATCGATTGGATCAGTTAGAATTGACCGTGTGTGGGAGTGGATTGGCATGACAGTTAGAACTGATGGCATGATCGAATTTCGATTCTTTTGGCTTGATCCAATCGATTGGATACTGCCAATTGGACAGTGTATGGCTGTTGGCGATTGGCAGTTCAGTTCGAATAACAAATCAAGGAAGATCATCAAGGAAGATCAATATTTTAGCAAACCCTGTTTACTTGATTAATGTGTTGTTCCCATTTTAAAATTTAAATTATGTATTTAATTAAAAAAAAAAACCGGCCAAGTGCGAGTCGGACTCGCGCACGAAGGGTTCCGTACCAAAAACTGCAAAAAATCAGAATTTTTGTATGGGAGCCCCCCTTAAATACTAATTTTATTTTATTTTAATTATTTCTTTTTAAAGTAGATATTTAATTAAATATTCACATTTTAAATAGACACAAAACAGCAAAAAAACACGTTTTTTCTATGGGAGCCCCCCTTAATTATTATTATTATTTTAATTTTAGTATTTGTTGTTATAGCGGCAACATAAATACATCATCTGTGAAAATTTCGACTCTCTAGCTGTTATGGTTCGTGAGATACAGCCTGGTGACAGACAGACAGACAGACAGCGAAGTCTCAGTAATAGGGTCCAGTTTTTACCATTTGGGTACGGAACCCTAAAAAATTGATCATAAATATGTACACCAGCTTTTGGCGTAATTCTCAGTTCTTCTATTAAGTTTGTATGAGCAAACTGTTTTCTCCTCATTAACCACTGCTTACACCACTCTGCTCGTTTTTTTCTTTTTTTTTGCTTCATTTTAATTAGTACGATGCTCAAAACGGCCATAGCATCGACGTCTGTCACCGGTGACGCCATGGCTGCAACTGAACGTTACTGCCAATTGGACAGTTAAAACTGATGGTGTATGGCCTATATGGACGTACTGCAGATTGGATCAAGCCGCCAATATCATGCCGATTGGACGATAGAATGGACCGTGTATGGCTGGCATAGCAAATCATGCGATTACGTATGCTTGGAACAGCTGCAACTCAAACGGAGTACGACCAGAATGGCCGCCTGCTGCGGGAGGAGACCGACCGCATCAAGATCGCTTTCACGCTGCGGTACACCACCAAGAGAGACCTCGAGGGGATGCAGATGAAGATAGAGCACTATGAGCCGTGAGATCATTTATAGTTAACGCATTCACTAACGGGGTTTTTTTTTTTATTTTTTATTTAACAAATTTTTCATCTACGGACTCGTGGGCCGTACCTTGATGATTTTAGGATATATATATTTTTTTTGCTTAACTGTGCGCTCCGCGTAAAGACACAACAGTTTTACAGTATTGTGCTCTTAAAATTAATTACAACTAGTTTTTTTTTTTTTATGGGGTAACTACGGGGTTAAACGTTCAGGTGTCGTGCGTTCAAATGCTTGCGAATCTTTGACAGCTGCACTGGGAGAAGGTTACGAAAATGCAATACGCATTTATTGGTCGGTGGCAGTGAATGCGTTACAAGTTATTAACAACTATTTTCTTCGCAGTAGAAAATAGCAAAAATAATTTTCTTGTCTGTATTACCTACTTATTCGTTTTTTTTTCAGCTGCGCCATGCCACATCCTACTCACGAATTGACTTTAGAAACATTGCTGCATGTATCAGAGTACGTATTATTTCTATTTCGCTTTTCTCTTTCATTAATTTCATTGTATATATTTTATTGTTTTCTTTTTCAGTTTGAAGGAGCACATGTCAAAAGTTAAAAGAGGAATCGAAGGTTTTTATTTTGATTTATTTGTACACATAATTACTCTTATTTCCAAAATGGCGTAGGCAGAGCACATCAAACGATTCATAGCCAGAACTGACTATTTTACCACTTTTAGCATAAGTTTAGGTTTTTAACATAGAAGAAAAACCTAGGTGTAGCGCTAGAGCCCCTTGGGAACCTAAACCTACGTTGCTGTTGTTTACGATTCTCTTAAGTCTTAAATAGTAAGTAAACACTTTATTGATAAAAATACAAGCAAAACGATGAAGTACAGAGGCGGACTTTTCCATTAAAAGATTTCTTACAGCCAACCATTGAGTTTCATACCTTTTTTTTGTTTTTCAGGTACACTCAGGACTTTGTAAGTATTATTCAGTGAAAAATAATCCATAATGATTATTTTTGTAATTAATTTGATGAATTATTCTAAGAGTTAATTTAAATGAGCAAAGGAATTCGTTAATATGGTTGTGTTAAGAGTAGCTCAGCTGGAAAGGGCGTGGTACGCCTCACTAAGACCGTGGGTTCAAATATTACCTTTATACCAATTTCTTCTTCTATGTTGTGATATAATGTAACTCCCAACAGCTAGAAATATTTTATAAACTGAGCATATCGAGGGCAGTATGGCTGAACCCGATAAGTCGAAATAATTGTCAAATAAGAAACTAAATCGCCAAGCTTTAAAAAAACTTCTCCAGTTTTACGACATGTACCTACTTATATTATAACTCACGTAGTGTTCCCATGCTAAACAGGACCTTAAAACAACTTCAGTAAAATTTACTTTGTCGTAGGTCCGGCACAGTTTCTTCGTATAAAAGGAGTTGGATATTGGGCGTTGAGGAAATGAGCGACCAACTCTCTTCCTACGCCAGAGGCTTACAATCTTGCGTCGTTTTTGGATTTGGAGAGTGCAGCTGCAAAGGGGACGTTTGCGATAAAGAAACGTGTACTGAAAGAAGTGATGAGTGCCCGTTTAAAACCAAAATCAATCGCAGTGACAGTTTTGAGAAAGCTAAGAAGTGTGCGTGTCCCACGAAAGGACTATCCTGGCCCGATATAACAAAGATAAGGTATGACGAAAGCAACCAAACAGAAAACATTTGCATCCCAGCTAAAAGTGAAAACGAAGTACTCGCCAAGCTTGAAAATTATTTGAATTCGTTGAAAAAAGAAAGGAATATGTCTAAAGTTAAGAGCAGCACGGAGAGGAAAGATTGCCCGTGCTGTCAAAAGTGCTTAAGCGATGACAGTCTCGCTCGAACTAAGAACACACACAACTTTTTTATTGAAAGCACTGATAAGGCAAACGAGCAATCAAGCAAGAAGATTGTACAATGTGGTTGTAATCGTCCGAAGTTACCAAAAACGGAAGAAAAAGGTGAAGAAACAACGATGAATAAGAGCATGAAAAATACTGATATTGTTTTAGATACACGTGATAATCTGAATGTGGCATCTGGTACTGTAACAAATAATGATATAGCAAAATGTGAAGCTACTTGTAAGAAAAAAAATTGTAGAAGTGACAATTTTGCAAAGACCACAGTTGGATCTAATAGGAATATCAAATGTAACTGTAGTAAAATTTCTAATAATACGCAAAAGATTGAGAATACAAAGACAAACTCTAACGCAAACGTTTGTAAAGGGTGCCGGGATCCAAAAGTAATGCCTCGAAATAGTAGGAGTAATTCCAAACATAACTATAACAAAGTCCAACATCAGAATAGTCCGCATACAGCTCCTCATAATATAATAAAATCTGATGAAAGAACTGATGGTAATTTGGAAATGACACCCAGTTCTGTTAAAAGAGTCAAATGTCATTGTAATGATACAAATAGTAACACTAAAAGTACTGATACAGTTAATTCTGTAATAGTAATTACGACAAAAGGTTGTATTCCAAAAGTGACGTCTTGCAGTGGGGCCAGTAACGCAAAACAACGACCCGAAACAGTACCTAAAAGGGATTCATCAGTACCCACAATCAATTCTAATAAAAATGTGAAATCCCATTGTAATAAACCTGTTGAGATATCTATAGAAATAGAAAATGAAGAACCACAAGATTCATGTGCAAGTGCTTGTAAAAGAAAAAGTTGTCCAAAAATGCCATCTAATACTAAGACAGACTGCGACAGTAACATTTGTAAACGTGATGATGATAAAATTCCTGACACAGAAATGGCCCCATCTGATTCTGATAGTAATATTAAAAGTCCGCGTGAAGATTTCCTCGGTAAGACTGGAAATAACCTACATCCTGCATCTGATCCTATACCAAGTTCAGTAAAGGAACATCCAGAGAACTTCACAGATAATCCTGAAAATGTTAAGAAAACAAACAGCGAGCCTGTTCATAAAAAGGAAAATGCTCTTGAAGTCGCACCCGATATTGCAGTTAATAAAAAAAAATGTAAAACAAATGCAAATATTCCAGACGTAAAAGATACATCTGCTAATACAATTTGTAGTAAAAAATCTTGTTCTAAACGAAACAATCCCAAAAACAAAGAGGAAACAACATCCAAGTCTTCAACTAGTAAATCAAGTGAAGGTCAAGATTTTCTTAATTTGCCACCTGAAGACTCGAAGAATAAAGCAGACAAAAGTCAAAATACACCTGCTCGTAAAAAGAAAACTTCTCACAAGGGCCCATCAGGTACTACAAAGAATAGTAGAAGAACCAGGTCTAAGGATAAGGGTAACATAAAGATTACTGAAGAGAAAAATAATTCCAGTCTTTCAGATGATTTAAAGCAAACTTCAAAGGAACCTTTTGACAAAAATAAAAGTACTGAGAATACTACACCTAAAACGGTAGAGAAACTATCACATACAAATCAAAATGCCCTAAAACCCACGCCTGATATGATAACTAACGATAAGAAAAACACTCGCGAAATCGCAACCAGTAAAAAGATAAAATCTCATAAAGCTAAATCCGACTCTTTAATAGACGATAAACAAACAGCTGACATTCAAAAAGAAAACGCAAAAATAATAAAAAACATGCGTCCTCATACTTCTGATACTAAAGAACACTCTCCTAACCAAATCACCAAGGAAACTGATGGAGGTATAACGCCTAGTGATTATAAAACACTTCTTCGTAAAGATATTAATGATCGAGGTCAAGATAGTGCAAAAACTGTTAATGAAACTAATAAAAATCAAAATTATCCCGAAATCATCTCTAAGGAAGAAGATGCAATTAAAACCGTTGCTGAAAATGACGAAGAACGTAAGAAAAACACTTGTAAAAATATGTGTAACAAAGTAGTTGAGTGTATTGATGATACGTGTGAATATGTTGAAACTAAGACGACGGATTCTACTAAAATAGATTCTAATAAATCTGCTAGCACTGCAAATATTCCAGACGTAAAAGATACATCTGCTAATACAATTTGTAGTAAAAAATCTTGTTCTAAACGAAACAATCCTAAAAACAAAGAGGAAACAACATCCAAGTCTTCAACTAGTAAATCAAGTGAAGGTCAAGATTCTCTTAATTTGCCACCTGAAGATTCGAAGAATAAAGCAGATAAAAGTCAAAATACACCTGCTTGTAAAAAGAAAACTTCTCACAAGGGCCCATCAGGTACTACAAAGAATAGTAGAAGAACCAGGTCTAAGGATAAGGATAACATAAAGATTACTGAAGAGAAAAATAATTCCAGTCTTTCAGATGATTTAAAGCAAACTCCAAAGGAACCTTATGACAAAAATAAAAGTACTGAGAATACTACACCTAAAACGGTAGAGAAACTATCACATACAAATCAAAATGCCCTAAAACCCACGCCTGATATGGTAACTAACGATAAGAAAAACACCCGCGGAGTCGCAACCAGTAAAAAGATAAAATCTCATAAAGCTAAATCCGACTCTTTAATAGATGATAAACAAACAGCTGACATGCAAAAAGAAAACGCAAAAATAATAAAAAACATGCGTCCTCATACTTCTGATACAAAAGAACATTCTCCTAACCAAATCACCAAGGAAACTGATGGAGGTATAACGCCTAGTAATTATAAAACACTTCTTCGTAAAGATATTAATGATCAAGGTCAAGATAGTGCAAAAACTGTTAACGAAACTAATAAAAATCAAAATTATCCCAAAATCATCTCTAAGGAAGAAGATGCAATTAAAACTGTTGCTGAAAATGACGAAGAACGTAAGAAAAACACTTGTAAAAATATGTGTAACAAAGTAGTTGAGTGTATTGATGATACGTGTGACTATGTTGAAACTAAGACGACGGATTCTACTAAAATAGATTCTAATAAATCTGCTAGCACTGGCAAGCTCTCTTGCAATAAAATTTGTAACAAGGGCAAAGATCCTTCAAACTCCCCATCTAAAGAAGCAACATGCATTGCAAAGCCACTTTGTACGGGTAGTTGCAAGCGTCAAGATAGCGTGGAAGATGCACTGAAAACTACGGAATCCAAAGTCCTAGAAAGCCAAAGTCCTAGTAAACTTTCCAGTAAAAAATCAAGTTCTGTAAAGTTTGCAATTGACAGTGTTGAAAATCCTAAAACCGAGAATACTGAAAATCCTAGGACTGTTACCAAAGTTACTGACAATGAAACGACGGATGGTGTCAAAACAGCATCAAATGATAACACAGAAGTTTTGAAACCTTTTCGTGGCATTATGTCAAAAAAATCTAAAGATCTTGTAAAATCTACATCGGCATGTTCTGGTACACCCCTATGTACTGGTAGTTGCACACATCAAGAAGGCATTGAAGAAAAGAAAAGTTCTAGTAAATCTCTCTGTAAAAAAGTTAGTTCGGTAAGATTTGCAATCGACAATGTAAATGAACCTGGTAACGCCGCAAGTGAAGACAAAGATTGTAAAATAAATAATTTTGCCAAACCAACACCCATTTATACTGCGGATTCAAGCCATTCTTTCAGAGAAATTCGTGATAAAATTAATGATATTACACTGATCGCGACTGATACTGTGGCGGATGCTGCAAATTTTTCTTGTAAAGTCAGCGCCGACAAAAATAAACGAACCTTAAAAGTTAAAACTAAAAGTATGCCAAATATTTTGAGACGAATTTGCAGTCGATTGAAATCAAAAGGTAAACATTCTGTAAAATCCTCATCTGACAGTGAAATAATTCAAGTTAATGTCTTGAAAGTATATACAACTGATGAAACTAAAGGTACGCCTACCTTTTCGAAGGAAAATGAACAAATATTAAAAATAACTTCGTTACACAGTTTCAAAAAGTCTTATGATACAAGTAATACCAGCATTCGACCAATGGAGTCTAGAGGAGAAGCTATAAAGTTGATGATCAATGATAGTCCCACGAAATTTGAAAATTACGATACAAATGAAATAAACAATATAGAGACACCGACAAACAGTATGGAGTGTCTAATAACAAAACCTTCCTTGCTTAGACCACGAATTATGTGTGATAATGTTACTCAAATATCTCCCCCTGCTAAAATATCGAAATGCATTGATGTTGATATCCCGAAAAAGACTAAAGATTGTTCAAAGTGTTGTTCAAGATATTGCCCGAGTATGAAGAAAAGAAAAAAAGAGCGTGAAGTTACAAAATTTAAGGATTGGTCCAATGCCACGTTTGACACAGGAGCAGCTTCCACGAAAACTAATTCAAAAAATATTGATGGTGAACTTGAAGACGCTGTTAAAACCGTAACTGATATCAAAGAAAACAATGACCGTGACCGTAACTGTGTGATGATTACCATACCTAGTGCAGACGACGTCTTAAATGCCTCACCCACTGAAGAAAACGTTAGAATTGCCAAATCAATTAGTTCGAAAATAGACAACAGCAAAGCTACCTTATTACTACATAAAAAATCTAACCTATATTATTGCTTAAAAACTGAAAACAAAACTGGTGGAGATATTCAATATAACACTAATGTTAAAAGTGGTGATAAACTTACTGTAAAGCCGTCTCACGCAACAAAAGTTAGATTCAAAAAATCAAATGATAAAATTGTCGTTAAAACTGAATATGCCGAGCCTGCCAGCAACAGCTTAAAAAATGAGGATAATAAAGGAGAAGGAATAGTTTACTATCGTTTTAAATATAAATCCAAGTCAGAAGTTAACAATGCAACGACCATGGAAGATATTGAAGAAATATTATCGACAGAAGGGTGACCATAAACAGAACTAAGACCTCAAATTTCAATTGGCTTGGTCTCGTTTTGACCATAGTTTTATTCATTCAAATTAAATTTTACTGTCTGGGCTTCCAACGCAATAAAACAATTGAAGTATTAAAAACATTTTTTATTTTATTCCTTACACAAAGACTAGCTTACAACTAATTTGTAACTTATTACGAGCGAATACTTTATTGTACAGAAACATAAATAAGTTCATTTATTCCTAGCAGTGTGGCAATCGCGCCGCAGATCGCGGCAGTAGTTTGGGACCGAACATGAGTTAAATGGAAGTCTTATGAGCTAGGTGTTAGACCCTGTCCAGAAGGAGCGAATACGCTGTAATTTTGAACGCGTTTGACTATTCATCACTGCATTTGTCACGCTTAATGAAACTACGATGTATCGTGAAGAAGCAATGTACTCCGATACGCGGCCAATTCGCGTGTACTTCTGGCCAGGGCCTCAGATAGGCGGTTTAGAAGTCGAAGTCGTATGGGCGCTGAGGGCGCCTCTGGACGAGGGGTATGTTGACCTCCTCGGCGGAGCGGAAGACCTGGGGCTGCGGCTGCGGCCGCGACGAGGGGCGCGCCTGCAGCTGCTGCAGCTGCTGCGGGACGTGGTGGCGCCGGGCCTCCTCCTAAAGAAGAAGCGTACTTTAGGATGTTACAATCTTTTGATTGGACTAGGAGGGCAATAGGCAACAGCTTCTGCTAATACGGTTCACTCAACAGTTAACCACAGCCAAAATAGTATAGTGCTGCAGGGTCATTGTCTAACTAAAAATCAACATCGGTTTCACGGAGAAAAGCGATCTAGGTCTCAAGCGTCGCGGTAAAGTACTTTCGTGTAAAAAACTGTATTACGATTGTGAGAGCATTTTTTTAAACTTACGCAAAACCAATTTCTAGTAAATCATTCGTTAAATTTGGTTTAAATGTCAAAATTAAAATATGGGTATGGGCGTCGGTTCCGATGCCAATGGGATTACTTGATAGATACCAAATGTTTCAATTTCAAAGCGAGATTACGTTTCAACTATCAAATTGAAACTGATGTTGATTTGTAGTGCGTTAGATAGCCCTGCTGGTAAAACCGCAAGCTGGCTTAAGCTACCACGGATACTGGGAAGTAAGTAGTCTTCGATCTGCAAGGAGCAAAGATACTATCACTCACGTATCTTAATTTTTTACATCTGATAAGTATGTATTTCTACAAGCTTTTGTCTTTTTGTTTCGTTTATCTTTTTTTGCACGACTCAAGGGTTAGAAATACTACTACTGACCTCTTCCTCGGTCTCCTCTTCGTAACGGTCGTCCCTGTAGACCTCAGCGGGGTAGTACCGGTCGGAGTACTTGAGGGACACGTTGGGTTTCCTCTGCACCTCTTCTTCATTGATCGGCCGGTACAGGTACTCGTTCACGAAGTGGTACTTGGACGACTTTTGGCAGATGTTGTCGTGCGTAGGAGGCATGCAGATCAGATGGACCTGGAAAAATATGCGTGGAACAAATAGAAGTCGAAATATAAAACGAGCTTGATAGGTCTTCTGATGATAAATGTTCTCTATCGCCCATAATCATAGGCAAAATTAGAATCATGTGACGGAGTGCCGATGTGTTGTGAATCTAGAGTCCTCTTTGTATTTATATCAATATCATATTTATCATTTATCTCACTAGTGAAATTAACGGATAACACACGCCTTTAATCGAGTGATATGCTGATATGTTTTCTTTACATCGTTTGATCATTGATACCCCAAGAACCAGAATAGTTTCATCATTCTAACAAACATCCAAATATTTATCAAGCCTGTATTCCCAAATGGGTTAGGCTACATAGATTAGATAGAACGAGACGCTACATAGATTTGTCATGGTAACTTTTCTGATATGAATTTTTAGGTTCCAAGTTAGATAGGGTGACGGCACCAGTTATGGACGGTTTAAGCTGACAAGCACCAGTGATGGACACTTCATTCATAATTTAAAGACCATAGAGTTGTGAATTGATTGTTGTAAAACAAATGTCTTTTCCTTAGTGGGTAGTAAATAAGAGTCATTGTCCATTACTGGTTCTATGTCCATTACTGGTGCGGTCACCCTAATGTCAGGTTGCTAGCCTTAATTATCTAACTAATTGCCTTTTAAACACTGGAAAAGGGTTCACATCCATAAGAGGAATGGAAAAGTGTTCTTCTAAGCCCGCGACAACACACAGGATCATTTCATTACAATGACTAAACAAACCTGGTGGAAAGTGAATCCCTGAGGGCAGATCCAGGAGTGCTTCACGCTATCCTGGCAGTAGTGGAAGACCTCGCAGTTCAGCTCCTCGTCAGCGTAGTACCCGGACTGCTTGCTCACGCAGTCGAACTTGGACTGCTGCAGCAGCGTGGCGAGACGGTCGGGCTCCTCCTTCTCCTCTTCGAGCTCATCGTCCACTTCCTGCTGGTGCTGCTGCTGGAGCTTCTGGGAACGCTGGTCCTGCTGCGGCTGTAGAGTTGAGGGGATGGGGTTAGAGCAAGTCTTGTTTCTATTGTTGGGTAGTGTTTATTATTACATTTCAAAGTTAGAAGTGTCTGGGGTACCTACATAAAAAAGTCATTTTTAACCGACTTCAAAAAAAGGAGGAGGTTCTCAATTCGTCGGTATATATATTTTTTTTTTTTATGTGTGTTCGCTGATTACTCGAAGACGCCTGGACCGATTTGCTAAATTCTTTTTTTGTTTGAAAGGGTATAGTTTCCAGGTGGTCCCATTGCCAGCATATCTTGATCTGATGATGAGGGAAATCGAGGGCAACCCTCAAATTTTATTGGCACAGGAAATGTTTTTAGTATATTTTTCAAAGCTACACCAGTATTTACGTCTGGCAGTAAAAAAATATGACTGAGCTGATGATGGAAGGTCA
>BHDV01034197.1:199207-212876 GCA_005406045.1 Adoxophyes honmai | reverse complement strand
AGGAAAGCGGACGAAGTAGGGAAGTGACGACATAGGAATGCTGGCGAATCGGAACAGTAGACCATATGCGAATGAGAACGACTTACGAAGGTGACGAAATGGAACTGTGGCCGAAGTCATCCTGAGCCTACATAACGGTTTCTTGTTTATTTTTAGTATTGGGTATTATCTGGACTCTACATTGCAAGGCGCAAGGTAAACTATGTCACTGTTAGTGCATACAATTAAAACATTTCTAACACAATTACAATTAAAGCATCAGAATAAGTGTTCAACAGTAAAATGATATTCCAAACAGAAGCAGTCTTACATGTAAGAGAATTCGCGGTATGTTAAGTACTAATAAAGGTAGGTACAGGTGGCAATATCTATCTTTAAAGACAAGTTGTAACTTAGTACGTTCAGGCCATTATAAATGTGTACATACATCTAAGTACCATTTTGGAACCCGTGTGCTCTATCGGGATTTGAATAACATATTTATATACAGAAAGAAGAAGAAGTTAACGAAGCATCAAGTATAAGCATAGGTAGGTAGGTAGATCTTACATAAATCCCTTACGAATGTTTAAGAGTTCGTAAAAAGTAAAAGTGATTGTGACATTAAGATATTGGAGACCAATTTTTCATTTCGAAACGTATTAAAAGACAATGTAAATGTTCAATTCTGTGTAAAGTGTGCGCCAATGATTTCCTACATTGCACAAAAGCTACGTAACGACTCGGAATTCGAATTTAATATTGACTTGAGTTTAATTAGAGATAACGCCGTAACTATTGCTGCTGGATATACTCACTACGTTCTCAAAGTTTAGTGTCTTAAGACGAGATTGGTTAGTTAGACAATAAATTAGGTAGGTACCTATCCCATTTCCATTTAATAAAACTTCTATAGGACAACTCATGCAGCCGCAATATCATCTAATCGCAAGTTATAGTTTATTTACATTCCGGGTGGTGTCGGGTTTAGAATAAACACCCATTTCTTCCGTGGATGTCTTAAGAGGGGTCTAAAAAAGGATGTAGGTTAAATATTTTAGGTGACAGGCTAGCAACCTGTCACTATACTATACGTACCAACTTGAAACTAAAAAATATGCTGGAAGTGACCACGAAACGTGAAAGAGTCATTGTTTTTGCCAGCGTTTCGTGTGCTCTGTTTACCTCATTTGGGAATATAGGCGTTATGTATGTATGTATGTATGAATTATAATTACGTCGTCGCGCACGGACGCACACCCGTCGCCTCACATTTCACATTGCCGGTTACATTATTGACGGAACAATTATTATGTCGATAATTATTATGAGAGTTATATCATGCAATTAATTACCTACTGTAATGCATTATACTTATTACATCTCGTGAATGGTCTACGACAAGCAGGTAACGGTAGAAAGAGAGTAATATTTTTACGCCTAAACCTTTTTGGGAATGACCCTTTTTCACCTAGTACTATGAAAGTTAATTCAATGCAGGTATTAAATTCCTGAAGTTTTCCAGCGGGATATCATTTAGTTAATTAATTTAGTACTTATTTAGACTCTCAGCAGATCCATGCAAAAAAACTAAAACTTATTTCTAGGGCCTTAGCATAGGTAGGTACTTAGAGTACTTACACTTAGCATTTATCCCCGGATTAAAATTGAAAGCGTTTGACTTAACGTCTCTACTTTCATGCTTGATTAAAACAGGACATATTTTTTATGTAGGGATTAGACAATAAAATTTGCTGAACTTCGACATGAGTAAAATTAATATACCTGTGTATCGAATATTACGACATAATGTAGGTATATGTATGTTAATTGATAATCAAAGTGCAAGTGTTATAATTTCGTAAACTACCGCAATTAAGTGCGTAAAATACATTCACACGCTTAATTTGGGTTAGTTACACGTAATAAATCAAGTATCATAATGTATGACATAGTTTTGGTGAGATTTTGTAGCTCCTTCGAGGACAAATTGTAATAAAATTATTATCTACGTATTCAGAGCGGATGTAACACAAACAAAATTCCTTACCAAATTAACAGCATGATTTTGTCTCTACATTACTCTTAACATTATTTCCTCGTGTAATTAGAACCGTATTGAACGTGTCTGTGCAGAAATGATTTTAATATTTACGTCTAATTATGTACTAGGAATAAAAAGAAATTCAACGAGAATTCTAAAGACCACTAATAGATAGTCATAACTTTGGATGCCGGGGTTCGCATACTACTTTATTTGTCCAATAACAAACACAACAAACAAATTGCGTGCATATGTTTAAATACAGCACGGGGTGGATAGGCAGTGTCGCAAATTGTTTTTAATAGACCAGGAGTTCCATTTTACATACATAATTAAATATTCTGTGACCGCGTTGAAGTTAGATTAATGTATGGTTTATTTGCAACCCAGTAATACAGGATGCAGGGAGCAAAAGATCTACGCGGCCGCGTGATCTCGTTGCGCAAGAGTTGCGTCGGTGCGTGGGAAAACGAAACGCGCGGACGGGCCAACCGCTAAGCGTTCCGAACTGCTCTAAACTTCGTATCCAGCCTAACTCGATCTATCGACACTTCTTATAGCTTGACGTCAAATTGCTTACACCCACACATAAATCAGGTCTGTATCCCCGAATGGGGTTGGCAAAGCACACGAAACGCTACATGAACAAAACTTGAATACTTAATTATAGCAAATTTTTAGGTTTCAAGTCAAATGAAATGGGTATAATAAATAGTAGCATGGGGTTGCTAGCCTGCTGCGTAAAAAAATCCTTAAGGTATTTTGCTTAGTCGCCTCTTTGAAAAAGAAATGGAAAGGTGTTATTCTAAAATAAACGAAAATTTACAAAAAAAATACATGACGCAATCTCTTTTCTCTTACTTTCTTTTACTTTTGTATTCATCCGTGCTTTAGTGGTAAGGCGAAAGCGCATTTAGAAATAGACAGCTGTACTTATTTTCAATTTCTAGAATGAGAAAGCATTATTTTTTATTTCAAGATTATTTTTACCATGTCAAAATAAGACAGTGAATGGAGGCTCTAGAAAAAAAATTGGGCGGTTTGAGTGCCAGTCTGTGGACCCCTGTCTTTAGTAACTCCATTTTTATTTGTATAGCTTAAGTATAATGATATTAGTTAAGACTTTAACTAATGATCCTTTGTTTCAAGGTGATGAAACTTAGCGTAGATGTTTACATGTGTTTTTGTACAACTGGTGCTTTTGTGGACTTAATTTTCGTGTTAACAATTACCTGATTACCCGCTAATAACCTCATTTAACTTTGCTAATGTTACACAAGGGATTTTATACCTTGAGTAACAAGTGACGTGAGATTTCCTGAACGTTTTGCTGTAAGTAAACTAATATTGCCAACGCCGAGATGGCTAAAACTTAAAAAAGAACTCAAATATTAAAAAAATACGTAAAAAAACTGCACCCGATATTTCATTCAAAATGGGGTAGGCAGAACAAACGAATACGCTACATAGACAAAGCACTTATAGCATATTTTTCAGGTTAGATAAAAAAAGATAGTGATAGGTTGCTAGCCTATCCCCTTTTACTACATCTATGGAAGAAATGGAAAGATGTTAAACCCAGCACAACATAGGTTACCATTGAACCACGTTTTTTCGTTAATACCTACCTAGTTACCATTTTTAAGCTGTATCTATCGAAGATTCTACAATAAAAGCGTTAAATCCATAGGTAAGTAAAATGCGTTATGGTCATTTGATTATAGAATACCTACGCATTTTACTTATTTCGTCGCACATCTAACAAAATTTTCACAAAGCAACAAGAGCATGCACAAATTTGATTATCGCCACTTTCCCGCCAAACATTGTCAACAAACTTTCGCGTTCAGAAATCGATTGAAAAAGGATGATTAAAAAAATAATGAGTTTGCTTTCGACTTTCACTGTGGCCTTGCGGACGTTGAACCAAATATAAAAACCCCGGCGTTGCTCGGTTTCGGTCACGATCTACCTATTTGTCGGGAAATCGGATAGGTAATTTGTTTAATTCCACGTTTGTATCAAACATGTTGCGAGCCACGCCGTTTCCGAACGTGTCTGTAATAACTGGTTGCAACCATGTTCTCGCGATTTCTTAGAGCCCTATACTTCGTATATCAATCCAGCCTCCAGATGCTGATACATGAAAATGTTAACTAATTACTAAAGCACTTTTTGTAACTGGTCCTACCCTACTATACAGGGTCTAGTAGTTTTTAAAAGACGCCCGTTTATTCCTTCTCAAAAGTAATTTAACGACCAATATCTCAACTTCACAACATTCACGTAACGTAACAAATGGGCACTCAGGTCTTCGTTTAATTGGCACAATCCTTTTCTCCGTCGTATGTACGATATAGGAATTGAAAGTAAAGTTATCGTAGTGCATCTGAAAGCTTGAACGCACCTGCTAGTGTCGCAATGGAGGTGAGATGGTATGAAACCGACCCGGGTGTAGTAGCCATGATTGTATCTAACATAGTTAAGTTGTCTTCGACGGTTTTCCGTTGTTTGATGTGTTTAAGACGTGTCGTGTTAGGTTTATGTGCAAGCATTGGCTATATATTTTAGACTATCGATATAAAGCATGATTTAATCTTGAACGTTAGTTCCTGTAGCCTGTCGCCTAAAATTTACCTTAACCTGTTACTTTACTCGCCTCTTACAACACGGAGAAAATGGAGAAGTGTTATTCTATTTCGACACCACACAGGATTCCAAAAACTCCAATAAAATACCTCTTGGTCCAGCGCTAGTTCGTCGTCGTCTTCCTCGACGCCCATGTCAGGCACGTTGTCCTCTTCCTCCGCCGCGTGCGCAGCGGCCAGCGCTAGCAGCGCCACCAGGAGACACCATCTTAAAACAAGGAGAAACACTTTTAGACCGAGTTAGATCCCATCCCAGTCAGACATCCCTAAGAAAGCATACAATGCGTATATCGTATGTGTATTGTATGCGTATGCGAGTGGTCTAGGTACTCGTGACCACAGTCCCTGTAACGCTGCCGAATCGTCGAGAGGTAATTAAATCAAAGTGTGATTATGTCCCGCGTTCATATAAATATGAGTGAGAATACCTATCAAATCTACTTACAGTTCGATAAACATTGCGAACATTGGGAGCATACTTAACTCGTACCAATGTACGTCAATGTAATTGAACTGGGTCAGTCAATTAATTAAATACGACTATCTTGAATACCTGCTCGAATCATGCAACCTTAAGATGCCTATGACATAACATGACTCCCAGTAATGTAGCTCAATAACTACAGTTTAATATATCTCGAAATCGTCGGCCGGTCATGGTTGCCAACCGTGTTGTCATCTGCGCTACCTCATAAGGGCACCGGCCGGCTATTGGATAACTGTGTCCGTATGGAGACCATACATTATCTCTTAAAAGCAAGTTAAGTAATGCCAACAAAGTAATCAACCGAAAATGTCAACGGGTGACATGCGGGAGTCTGCGCTCGATAAAGTGAGGAAATATCATAAAAATGATGTTGACCACACTTGTTTATTCACATACATATTAGTTCATGCGTCACGCTCACGCCTGCATTTGCAAGAGAAAGGAGAAGAGAGGACGTGTAGTTAGAGGCGATTAAGGAAGGTAAAGGTATATTTTAGGGCACAGGCTGCAAGCGCAACCTGTCACTATTATAGGTACCTCTTAACTAAGAACCTAAAAACTGCTAGAGTGCCTACGGAACAATAGCGATGGTTTTGTCTATATAGTTAGCGATTTATTTGAGAATACAGGCGTGGTATATTTTTTAGGTAACTCGTTTATTTGCCAACGAAAAACTGGGGCTTTACCGCATTCGTATCTTGCTTAAGGTGAAAATCCTGTATTAAAGGATTACTCAAGTCGCTATTGCTCTCGGCAAAAAGAGTTCGAGTTTGTTGCTACACCGCTCCAGGCGCGCCCATTCTCGTATTTATATTTATATGGACTCGCAATTAAGTTGAAGAAAGTGTAAATTAGGTTGTTGATGGCGATGATGTAAGACGCGGTTTAGTCTTGGCTCTAGCAGTGTGCTCGAGTTGAGACGGATAATTTCTAAATATTACATTCTAGTGCTTTCTCCATCAGAAGCATTGACTCGTGAAATAGAAACTTGCGTATTGGCGAGTGTTGGCCGTTGCGCAGGTCTTTACCAGTAATATCGCCGACATCTGGCCCGTGACCAAAGATTGAGCTAATAATCCGGTTGGCACACTTTTTAAGACCATTATGCAGTAGGTCTTTTTATTTTCGATCGATGAATAGATTTATTTGTGTACGAGTTTTATAATCGAACTGCGAAATTCAATGAACTGGTGGGAGCGGAGGAAAGGTAATTTCAACGCTTCTGTTACGAGTGCTCTAGGTTTCATTTTAAAATCTAAAATGTAGATTGTTTAAAAAAAAAACCTTATGCAATCATTTCAATAGTGCAAAGTATTGTACTATAAACTCGTTATTTATTCCTTGCTTTTTAGTGACTACAGTTGTGTTGTAGTCCAATATTTCCTCAATAAAACGTCAATATATAATAGCTAGTCATCATTTTAACACAAGTAGAAAAAAAAACAAGGTAGTAAATAGTTCTGAAAAGGTTAAGCGTTTCGAGGTACGAAATTACACGCACGCATATCATGGAGGTAAATGTCACAATATTTTTTTTACTCTATTTTGATGACTCATAGTTCTCACTAAATGCGTGTGTTTACGGAAATAAGCGGTAGATTCGCCATTAAATGGGACTTAATCACGTTATTTTAATTATTACCCATACATATTCTCACACCCGTATTCCCAAAAAGGGTAGGTAGAGCACATGAATTCAAAAATCCAGTGCCACGTTTAGCCAATATCAGGGTATAACCAGATGGTTAAACGTGATATTGCAGTGACAGGGTGCTAGCCCATCACCCACAATGCCACAATACACTTCAACTCTTTCCCAGAGTCGACTCTTACGACATGCACGAGAAGAAAGGGGGAGGTGTTATTCTAGTATAGGTATATGTGTATTCTTATTATTTTTGCTAGTTAAAAATCCACACATGTATAATACTTGTACATAAATAATAAATATCATTGGACAATTTTTTACACCAATTACCTAGTCCCAAAGTAGGCAATTTAATTCCTGTGTTATGGGTACTAGACAACGGATAAACTTACTTATATATAGATAAACATCCAAGACTCGAAAGCAAACATTCGTATTCATCATACAAACATCTGCCCCGACCGGGGATCGAACCCGGGACCTTTAAGCTTCACAGTCAGGTTCTCTAACCGCTGGGCTATCCGGTCGACGAAACATGTATGTACTTAGGTATAATTAAGATCAGACAGTAATTTGTCTCTTTTATTTTCCCTATTTTTCCTCTTGCAAAAATTGTTTCCGGCGAGATGTACCTAAGTCTATATTGAAACAGTTGAAACTGAATAATCTTTTTGTGTCTGCGCATGCGCCGGCGCGCGTGACGGCGGCGCGGGCGCCGGCGGTTCATTGTCAAGCGCAGCCAATGTCACTTGCCTCAGCCGCAGCTTAATTAACAGTTGCCACAGCCGCTGCTGATGAAATACTGTTCCGAACCCAGATACAGACGTTGGAATTCGTGGGGCTAATTTTCTTGACAGTTAGGGAGATTCTGTTTACAAACGTCACGCCTGTTGTCTCAAATGGGGTGCAGAGCACATGAAACGCTACATACTCAAAACTATGACTATTATCACGTAGCGTAGCCGCTTCTAGCATATTTTTTAGGTTTTATATTATGTAACATGGCAAACCTCCATGCTGGATAACTGGCCGCTCACAAAAATAATAAATTCTAAATTCTAAATTCCCGATTGGCTTTTGTTTTTTCTCGGACACTGATATCGATTTGGCTAGGCGAAAGCCGCTTTTTGGATAGGGTAGTGGAACCAAAAGATGAACACCCCCCAGAAGTTGAACGTTTGGCCTTAATTAAATAGTGGCACATTTTATACGCCTAAAAATATTTTTTCATGATGCAGCAACACTTTGCCGAGGTGAAAAACATAATTCAAGAAAAGTTACATCACGGACGTGAACGTGAGCGATCTTCGCGTCTCGGATTCCGGTCAAAAGTGCCAGTTGTATGGAATCCTTATTAAAAAAAGACCCTCTCATTTTAAGCTTTTAATTGCATATCAAATTGAATAATGCATTGATTAACATTTTTATGCTTGGTATGTATTCTCGACTATATCTTTAATATTATTGTAAATAAACAAAATGTTTTTTTGTATTATTTAACGAGTAATTTGCTGTTCAAGTAATGGTTCCAAAATCAGAGGTATGAGCTAATAGTTGAACGGCGTCACACGAAAAAGATAGACTCGCCGATTATAGCTAAAATTAATTGTATAACTGTCGTAGATTTTTTAACCAAAAGTTGAACAAAGTATTTTGATGTTATGGCAAAGAAATTCGATATTGTTGTTGTATGGGAATCGCGATTGTTCAACTATTATTTCACAACCAAAAGTTGAACTAGTAATTTTACTAGTTCAACTTTTGGTTTCTATTTCAGTAGATGAACATTGAACTAATTAAATTGGTTTATCTTATAGATTTCTTTGCCATAACTTGAACTACTAAAATTTTGTCGTTCACGTTTGGGGCAGGGTATCCATATGAACATTTTTATCAAGGTAATATTCCAATAATTATTTTTGAAAAATAAGTTAAAACATTTAACATACATACATACTATTACATACATAACACCTGTATTCTTAAATGGAGATGGCTGAGCACACGAAACGCTTCATATACATTCATATTTCCTATTACTTTACTATCAATATACTAGTTCATCTTTTGGGTCAATTCGTTCATAAATAGGGCACATCGTTCAACTTCAGGGCATTTTGCCAAAGTTGCGCAAAAATATTTTTTATTTATTCGTTTGTATGTAATACATAGGTTTTAAGTAGTGAAATGCAAAGTCGACTATGTGTTTAGTGCTGCAAAAAAAAATCACTGTCATACATGACTTACAACACTGCGAAAAAAAAGTTCAAAGAGTGGTAGTCGCTTAATCGTTCAACTTTTGGTTCCACTACCCTATTTTTCATCTTAAATTGTTTAATAAAACAATACATTTATTTAGTTTGTGCTTAAAAAGGGCTGCCACTTATGCAGGTACTGTATTATATTATTGTAAATAGCGTAATTTCCTTTTCTCTTTGTAAATATTTTGTAAAACCTAATCCAAGTCTCGTTTAGTTTAACATTCACTGGCCTAGGCTTTTAAACGAGACTTGGATCGGTAGTGCAACAAACTGGTGACACGGATCGTTGTTTCCAGCCCTTCCTTTCCCGCTTCGCTTCCTCTATTTGCCGTATTCCGTCTTCCGTCGCCCTACTGCCTCGGAACAGACCGGCGCTGAATACTGAAGCCTGAGGGAGCTCCGAGGCGGCACGAATCCTCTGCCTTGTCAACCATCCTTTCTCAAAACCTGACTCATCCTAAGGCCAGTTGTGTTTACATTTTTAATTAATCCCTAAGAGCAGTACTGATTTTGATAACTTTTTGTATATATTCCTTTACATTGTATTATAGTCTTTTAAAACCCACTCCCAGTTTAATTTTTCTTCCTGTCTACCCGCTAGCCGGTGACAATTAAGAGGTACAATAGTGACAAGTTGCTTAGGCAGCAGGTTGGCAACCTGTCATTGTTCTACCTCTGACATCTGTTTTTAAACAATAATATGTAATTGTTCTGTCTATTTTACATTTCGTGTACCGTGTCTACCCCGTTTGGGAATACAGCCACGTTTGCATTAATTAAACTATGGTTTATTTTCCACATTAAGCGAACTTACATTGATAATTACTGCGTCACTACACCCGTGTAAATACGCATAATGTACATAAATTATAACATCATTCATAGTTCTGATATTATCAATGGCATCAGTAGGTGCCTGCTTAGGTATCATATAGGTGTTTAGTAATAGTAGATTACAACCTAACGCAACTAATCTAACAATCGCTCAGTCAGTGCCGTAGGCGAACCCGTGGGTACAGCATTGTATAAAAGCCTTGGACTCAGCTCGAAGGATTAAGAAATGATCGCGACCAATTGTTTGTTAATTGTATCCTAATTCGTTACTACAGCCACTACAGGCTGTGAACGCTGTGCCTTATATCTATTTATGAGATGTGAACCATATCACGATGGTTTTTCAGACGCGTGTAGACCACTGGTTTAAATATTTACGGTCGATTTCAGGTCACCCTGTACATAGGTTAAACGATTAAAAAGACCTACTACAATAAGTAGCAATTTTTGTGGCAGAATCGACGTTTTCCAAAAAATACATTTTGTCACTCATATCATAATATTAAACAAACACAAGACGTGATTTTTTTGTACCGTCTATGAAATGATCGCGTAACTTTTTTGAAAAACATATAAAAAGGTTATCACATTATTGCTATGCCAATTTACAGTTAAAGATACACTATGCAAACAGCAAATTTATGATATCGTCTCACGGTGTTTCTAAGCAGTATCTAACAATGCGTTGCGTGGCGTGTGATACGGGTTTATGTTCGGACTTTTATACTGTATGCGAAACGCAGTCTAATTGAGCACTATCTGTAGAGATTATCGGCTTCCGTGTCATTAAATTTATCTTTGAATCGAATGGTTTAATTTTATTTGGTTAGTAGTTGTGTAGTAGTGGAGGATGTAGTGGCCCTAGCGACATCTACCGTCCAGTAGTGGAACTTATTCTACAATCGTCATCGTCACCAATTGTCAAAGTGTTCTACATTACGCTAACGAATTATCGAAGACTGGTTGCATAAATTGCATAATTCTCTCCGTAGACTTCGGTCCCCACGCAAAATATCTGCCTGGAGAGAGAGCTCTATTGGAGTCTTCCCACTTTGGTGACCCTCGACACTTATCATTATCAAGAAAGGGTTTTAAGAACTTTATGGAAATCTTTTTACCTTTGGTTTGTTGGGTTTAAATATCACCTCTATATTTCTTCCGCCTTCCTTGTAGACCAAAGCGTTTATGAACAACATTGGATTGACTACCACAAAGGAATTCTAAAAATGTATATCACATTGTTGAAGATGATGCGTAGAACTATAATTTTGATATAAATCATTGCGCGTCTTTAATAACTACACTTATATGAAAACACGCCAAAGAAAGTTAAGAGTGCGACTTTAATCGTTCACCGCCGGATATGTTACACAATTAACGTTGTGCATTTATTAACGAGTCGGAAACCTCGCGGAATCATCATAAATTACCATTTGGAGATCAGACACAATCAGGTTACATCATTGGTCCTTCATTAATATTTATCGCGAACGCATCACGAGTACATTTAACGTAGAGCTAGGTACTACCAACGGAGCCAAAACCGGCTTTCTACAATATCTTAACTAGCTGGCCGATTTTATAGAAGACATACAAACGTACATACATCTGTCTGTATTACCGAGGATTATGCAGAGCTCAAGAAACGCTACATAGACAAAACCATCACAGTTTCAGGTTTCGCGGCCTCTTTAGCATAGTTTTCTATGTTTTAACACATTCAGAACCAAGGACCCGGCTCACGGGTTCTTCAAAACATTTGCGAGATACCGAGAACCCGATAGCCAGGTTTATTTTGTATTGGCTATAGACTACTCGGTTCCACGCAGATGTTTTGATTTTAGGCTTGGTTGTGAATGTGTTAAGTTAGCAGGTGTAATAGAGACAGATAGCTAGCCAGTCGCCTAAAATGTACCATAATCTATTTCCCTCGTTGCCTCTTACGACATCCACGGAATCAATGGAGAGGTGTTAATCCACCTGACACCGAAATACACGCGTGATGTAGTGCGGACGATTATTTTATCACTCTTGGCTATCCGTTGCTATCCTATCCTATCCTAAAATATTGACCTCGAGCCAATTCAGTGAAACTGGTTGACGCAAAGCCATAAAATGTTGGATCCGCTTGGAGTTGGTCTACTGTGGGACTTGTTGTATTCAAAGGTAAAGACAGCTTTTTCTGCATGTCTCCATCTTCTCTTAAGGTGATCCACATTGCTTAGCCATCAAGGGATTTCAAAGTTTCTATTTGTTGGTAAAACCTACCTATTTTAAGGTAATTATCAGTGTAAGTGCAGACTCTAGTTACGATAACATTTTAACACAATCTCGACCTAACGTATTGAAAAGTATTTTAGCTAAATTATGATCTTCACTTTTTTTTTATTTAACTCAAGAATGGTCAGCGTCTCGTCAGACGAAATCAATAATTATTTTAAGATGGAAGCAAAGAAACAAAGGTGTAAATCGTGTAATCCATCATTTCCAACTGGTTCATTGTATTTTTCCGCAACACTGCATAATGTAAACAAATGAACAGTGAAGCCCAGGTCCCAGTAGGCGTGCTCCTTTCTAAATAACAACCCGATATTGATTGTAATGTTCCGTGTGATGTCGGGTTTAGAATTACACTTCTCCATTTCTTCCGTTGGTGTCATAAAAGGCGACTAAGGAATTAGGTTAAGGTATATTATTTTAGGCCACAATTTAGCAACCTGTCACTATTATACATGCCAACTTAAAACCTAAAAAATATGCTAGAAGTCGCCACGAAACTTGAAATAGTCATGGTTTTCTCTATGTAGCATTTCGTGTGCTGACCCTATTTGGGAATACGGGCGTGATGTAAGGTAAAAGTACCAATGCTCGACGCCTCAACGCCCAATAGATGACACCTATCTATCACCTGTCTTACTATGACATAAGGTTGCAAGTGTCTTGTATTGGGTCAGTGTCGAGCACATACGGATACTTTACGAATTGGTGTATTTGGTGTTAATGTTTAACCACGCGCCTACTGTCGGCGCTGTTTTGTGGCAGAACCTGCCCCCGACCGGCGCTTGCGTAACGAAAGTGAAATCTCAAGATAATGTCGCATCGGCACGCGAGCTTCTGTTCGCGTGCGTGCTCGCGATGGATGCGTGGCGGCAAATTACGTAAACGAAGACTGACCTTATGATTTTGTCAGTATCACTATGACCCGACAGGGTCTCGAATAACACCTCTCCATTTCTTCCGTGGATGTCGCAAGAGGTGACTAAGGTTTAGGTGTATGCTGCAGCCCCGGATCTAGGGGGGGTGGCAACCGGGGCACCTGCCCCGGGCGGTAGTTTCAGGGGGTGCCAAAATGCCACCTATTATACATTAGTGTTAATCAAACGCTCACGAGAGGGGGCGCTGTATCAAGTTCTTGCCCCGGTTCGAAAAAATCGTAGATCCGGGGCTGGTATGCTGTAGGCATCAGGCTAGCAAGTGACAGGTTATTTATAGGTACAATCACGCCTACGTTGTCAATGGGGTAGGCAAAGCTCATGAAACGTGACATAGACAAAACCATGATTTCAGGCATTGCAGTCACTTCTAGCATAGCTTTAAGTTTGAAAAAAGATGGAAGAGGTAGTAAGTATAATAGAGACAGGTGGCCAGCCTGTCACCTAAAATATACCTACCTCTAATCTTATCCTTAAGGACACAGCGCACTAGACCCGCCCGGCACCCGACCCGCACCGCCTCGCCTTGTGCGGTTAGTATTCTTTATATGAACTT
>BHDV01034197.1:179691-194604 GCA_005406045.1 Adoxophyes honmai | reverse complement strand
CGGCGCGCGGACGCCGCGCGGCGAGGCGGCGAGGGTCGGGTCCCGGGTGGGTGCCGAGTGGCTCTAATGAGCTGTAACCTTTAGTCGACTCACTTATGGTATTTACAGAAGAAATGGAGAGGTGTTATTCTAACCCGGCACCACACGGCAAAAATTATGACTGTCATAATTACGCAGAACCCTAGAAAGGCGACTCATAGCATTTTGTCACTTTTTGTCAATCATGTAATACTTGACATTTTGCTCGTCACCATTCGTTCTTGGATAACTGCCGTGACTGCAGCAATAATTTCGTAAAATCACTGTTTCCTTTAACTAGAAACTTGAATTTCAAATCATTCTTTGTTTACGTTCCTCATAAAAGAAGTTGGTATTTACTTGATAGTTTTTCTATAGAGTCGTATTGCAATAATCACGCAATTTTGTCTCTATTTTGCTTATTTTGTTTTAGATACTTTTCCCAACGAATGGTTAGTTTGTTTTTATAAAATCAAGTATTCAATAGATTAGTAATTAAGTTTGTGTCAAAAAAAATGTATTCTGCGTGGTGTCGGTTTTTCACCTCTCCGTTTCTGTCGTGGACATCGTAAGGAACGACTAAGGAACTATGCTTTAGGCGACCTGCTCCTATTTTACCACCCTCATCTGTCTTTAAACCTAAAATTTGCCATGAAATGTCTGCCTACATTTTAAGAACATAGGCGCGACTGAATGCATGTGTGTATGAATGTAAAGACTGCTTTCTTCAAGCCTGAAGACTGAAGCTGCCTTTTTCTTAATTTGCAAACCGTCCACTCGAGGAATGAGTATGTTAGTGACCTGAATTCTTTAACTAACTATTTACTAATCTTGTATAACACTTGTGTTTATTATTTAGAGCAGCCGTCTCAAGAATCCGGTTCGTATTAAGTACTTATTAATCTCGTTTGACCACGCATGCGCAGTATGTTACAAGCACATGCTATTCGATGTGTTAATATCAGGGGCCATACCAACTGCGCAGTCTGCGAAAAACCTGCTCTGCAATTTTTATGTAAAATGGCCGCTGGTTTGACAGGTGAGATTGTCTGCGGTTGCGTTTTGTAGGTTAGTTAGCTGCAAGTGAAGTATTGCGATAAATTGGCACGCTGGTGAGTTTCTGTTTTCTTAGGTGTGTGAAAAAACCAGCTAAGTAAGTCTTGGAGTTATATAATAAAAGGTACCGTACAAGATACTTTTCTTGGAAAGGCCCCATTTTAACTTTAAATTTTATTTTAATGTGCTATTTTGTAAGTATTCAGGCGAGCAACTACTATACCTCCTCTATTATACCTCAAAATTTAAAGCCTAAAAGTTATGCTAGAAACGGAAACGAAACTTGAAACAGTCATATTGTTTCGTCTATATATAACGTTGCGAGAACTCTACGTACTCCATTTAGGAATACGTATTAAGCGGGTTGCATGTGTTCTGCAGCTGCTTTAAGCAGAAGGTACCTAATCAGTGAAAAATGTTTACCTATTGCGACAGACAGATAATTAGCGAAATTTTAATAAGGTTCCTTTGGCGCACCTTTTTGTACGTTGTTCTAAAACCGGGCGCGTTCGCTCGTCTCTTTTACTCTTTAAGTAGCAACTACTCAAGTGTCAAACTCAACACGCTTACTCAAGAACAGCCCTGTGTGGTTGGTGTGTCCCCTGCGCCGGCGCACCCGCACGTGGTGCGCGATTGATCCAGGTGTGTTGTCACACGCGACCAATTTATTTACGGAACCCGCCGTGCGATGTGTGCCACTCTAGAGACAGTCGGCCAACTGCCCACACCCTTTTGATGCAATTCTAGGGCGGATTACGTCAGGTAGATTGATAAAGGCAGGGCCGTCTTATGCATGTCGCGGCCCCTAGGCAATGCTCGTCTCGGGGCCCTCCCTACCGTCTTTCTAAGTTCCTAATATATTTTTTAAGTTTTAAGAAACATGGTCAATTTTTTTTTCTGTAGCACAGGGCCCCAGAACGTGGCGGGGCCCCTAGGCAGTAGCCTACATTGCCTTATGGATAAAACGGCCCTGGATAAAGGTGCATTTGTGCAAGTTTGAAATAAGTATTGATATAAAATTTCAGCTGATATGATACCTCGTAAAATTTTGACTGTACAAAATTAGAACCTAATGTTAATCAAAAAAGTATAAATTTACCTTGTAATTTGTCTTATGCCGTAGGGATTTAGGAAGTTAATAACCAATCAGTGGCCCTCCAAAATTTTCCGAATTAACGAGCGAAATTTGATAACTGTTAACTATTAGGTAAACAAACATTGCGAGGAATCCTGCACACAGCTACGAAATTGATTAATGTTGTGCGTGTAGTTCCGAATCTGCATTGGGTTGGGTCTCCGTGGGTACTGTAAAGCCCTCTCGTGCAGAAGACTGATACCACGGATTAGAATAAAGAAGGTACCTATGGAAACACGTTCCAAACTATAGAGGACTTCAAACTAACCTTTATAGTATTACTCAAAGTTTGTTTTGTAAGGTTCTTTGACAACCGCTGGTAATCGGGCAACAGCACCAATAAATTGTTACACAATTATGTGCTTTAAAACTTACACTCCAAGGCTTTGATTAGAGTTGCCAGCTAAGCCCGCGCGTGCGCCTATTCAGAGGTCGCGATTAGTGTCAATGACCCCAACAGCTGATTTTCGATGAATGCAAGACGCTAACTGTTCTATTTTTAAACAATACTAAAGTATAATTAGATGAACAATGGGTGAGTTTAGTGTTCTAGCCTCCGGTGTGGTTTGTTTTGACAGTAAAGAGATATTTTTGACTCTGTACTTTCTTCTATTTTGGTACCATGGAAAATTATTTCGCTGTCCGTCTTTCTGTCCATCAAGAGCCTAGGAACGCGTAAATATAAAAAAAACTTAGAATCTGATGAATTTCGTTTAAATAGAGCATACCATAATGTATTAGGTACAGGTAGACGGTGGAGCAGTCGGAATTTTACATTATAATTAAATCAAAGCTCCAAACTCACTGACAGCGGAAGCGGTCGCGTGAGGGTATCGGTTCGGTTGTAACATTCGAAATTATGCGAAAGATCACGCACAGCACTGCACCGGCCGGAAAAAATATTTCATTCGTACCATCATGTCAGCTCGCCGCGTCTCTCCGCCTCCAATGTCAGTGAGCTTTAATGGTTCCTTCCAATGATTAAAAACAAACTAAGTACATGAGAATCATTGCTAGAGTTGGCTTACATATCTAAATGCCGCCGTAATAATCGTAGACCCTTTCTTTAAGTAAAATGTCCTGTCTCAACAAATGTGTACCGAATGCCCAGCGTCTTGTAAAGAAAGTGTAATTTTCTGTCCGACAGCTATTATAGAACATAATTGGATATTTAGTCGTGCCTGACTTCCGACAAGTCGTGTCGCAAACACTGAGATATTATGTAAGTTTGATGACTTGTATGAATATGTTTAACTGCAAAACGCATGCTATTGTATACTTTGTCGAAGTAGCCGTACTTTTGTGGCTTTGTCGCTCTATTACTGATGTAACTCATTGATTGGGGATTCTGTCAATTGGACAAAAAAAAGCTTGATCAGCTTTTGATTGAAGTTGATTTTTAAGTTGTTATGTGACCCAAAAATAGCGCCAGTCAATTAGGACGGCCGATTTGACACAAGGTATAATAGACCTATAAAAAAAATACATCTACACTAATATTATTTTCACTTCTCATGCTCTTAAAGTGATTCTTTAGTCCCTATATAGCGGGCCTAAAACTCCATTTTAAGCTCTAGGGTCTAAAGTAATATTTATTTAATTGGCTTTAGAAACCTCTTAAACAGCCAGTCACCGTGTTTGTGAAGGTAGGATTATCGCCATTTAAATAGACGTAAAAATAACCTCAAAATGTCAATGAGGCTATTTCTACGTCTTTAAAAATGGCGGTAATTGTTACTCTGCCAAAAAAACTTTTAAAAGTGATTTAATTTCGCAAAACACGATTATTGATTACGAATAATAATTTATTTCATTATAATTCACATATCCATTTATTCTCTTAGACTAGGTTTTTAAAAAGTAAAATACAAAATGCACTTACAAAAAATAAACACAGTAGGTATAAAAAACCGATAACCATTATAATAATTATTAACACATTTTATTATGCATAGTGTAATATTAATAAACTTAAAAATAGTTTAAAGTTAAAATCTGTTGGCTAAATATGCAAGCATTCAAAGCGTCACTTTACAAAAAAAAAGTAAAAGAAAAGAATAACTGCTTTTTTTTTTATTTTTCTTAGGTTTGATTAAAACATATTTGTACATGGAAAGCTTTGTTGTAATCAGTATTGTAATTTTATTTTTTATATAACAGAAAGAACGTCGTTTTTTTCCTCGCATTCAAAGTGAAAAGTAGAGTGTTTAACGCGAGACTAAACAACCATAATGACACTCGAACTATAGCCACCCTCGCTATGCTCGGGTGTCTAAATATCTCGTGACATTATGGCTTGTTTTAGTCCCTTGTTGAACAATCTACTATATAAAGAGGAAAACTTTGTTTGTTTGTTTGGTTGTAATGAATAGGCTCAGTAACTACTGGACCGTTTTTAAAAATCCTTGCACCATTCGAAAGCCACATTATCCACGAGTAACATAGGCAAAATTTTATTTTGAAAAAAAAAAAGGATTCTGTTAAATATTTGGGTTTAGATATCTACATCTACACTAATATTATGAAGAGGAAAACTTTGTTTGTTTGTAATGAATAGGCTCAGATCCCTACGACCCCAAAATCCGAAATTTACGCGAACGAAGTCGCGGGCGGAAAGCTAGTTATTTATAAAATGCGAATCAGGTCGGAAATTAAACATAGTCCAACAACGGCAACAACTAAATTGGTCATACACAAATGTTACTTCGCATCTCTTCTGTGGTGTGGACAGTGGACAGACATAAGTTAAGGGTTTTTAACCAATAATTGTAATAAGAAAAATAATGTATTTAGTAGGTATTCCTCCCCAGTTACTAGCCCGTTCAAACAAATCATAATTGGCTTTCTAAGTCAACAATTTGATGTCCACAGCAAAGACCTCTCCGGTCCGGTACGTACAGTCACGAACAGGGATTGTTGAGCCACTTGCCACCTTTCGCAATTTAGACGTGTAATCAATGACCGATGTGACCGACTAGATGTCAGCTATTGGATTAGTATTACACGACCAAGTTACAAACATAGGTAAGTGGCTCAACAATCCCTGTTCGCGATGGTACATAAGTAGTAACAGAAACATACCTACATGTATTCAGGCCACTGTCCTACAATAATTTAAATTACATGTTCATCAAAAAGAACAATGTCCAATATTTTATCTGATTGCGAGTAAAATGAACATGGTTCAGCCTGATGTTGTAATTTGACAGATGTGCGAAGCAATAGAATTATGGAGTGCATTGTCGAACAAGTGCGAATCGTGTTAACAGCTGATCGGTTGTTGCGACAGCGCGTGAGCACCACTGAGGATCAAGTACATAAATTGTGAATGAATTGCGCAATGAAATAAACTAGACGTATTGTTCGATTGTTTGGTGTTACTGGTAGAAAAAACAAGAGACAGCGTAACTACTGTCCTTTCTGCGGGGATTTTTATCTATACTCCGTTTTTTTTGGGTTGAGAATTTCAACGGACACAATTTGAAATTATCTCTGGATTTCATTAGTAAAACTGGAAATGATTTATGCATATACACTTAACATTGTTTGTTATAATGTTCTTAAATCAAACATCATCATAATTTGCGCCGATATCTTCGGATTACTCAAAAATGTGTAAGGATTTGACAGTTAAAATTCTCAACCCAAAAAAAACGGAGTATAAGGGTGGATTAAATTTATGTTACCAGCTTTCTTCATATGAAAATAATTTACTTGCTAGTAGAGACTAGAGAGTGGCTTGTGCCAAAACTAAACTTTTCTTCGTTTTGTTGAATGCACCCTAAATAATTTAAATTTGATAGGAATTATAGTAACAGTCCGTGATAGCCCCACGGAACCTTCCGATTTTGTTCGAATTCTAAAGGACTATCTAAGAGCTCATGGACTGTAATTCGTCATTCATTTAAAAAGTCAACTACAACGCAAACCCGGCCCTTGCCATCTTAAAACTGACCCTCACCACCAATTACCAGCTGACATCGACACCAATAAAACTAACTGTCAACTTCACCTTGGCACTAGTTGTTGCGACAGTCCCAAGATCTAATTGACACCATCAAAGGATGAAAGGGGCAGCATTAAGATGATTGCAATTGGGCAATGGGACCTTGGTCCAGTGCTGGTGGTGACGAATTGCCCCAACCGGTTTGGGCCTCGACAGGTTCAGAATAATGACCCTACGTCAGACAGGGTACCATAAAACCTTGCAACTTTGCCCACCACACCAACTTTGCCTACCGAGCCAACTTTGCTCAGGTTGGAAATATAACTGATAACAAATTCATCTATATTGCCTTCAATAGGTGACTAAAATAAAATACATCATAAAAACCTAATAATCCGGTAATCTGATAGCAATTGCATGCCAATCAGTAAAAAAATTGGATACTGAAAATGTTTCCAAGCCGATCAGATAGCGGATACCGGCCGGATATCCTTACATCTCTAATACTCAGTATACGTTTTTAACAATCAATTTACTACATTCAAAATGAAGGAAATCGGCAGCTTCCGTACATAAATAAACAATAGGTGCATATCCTAGCATAATTAGTGGAGATCCGACAAATACAAGGAAATGAGATACCGCCAAAAATCACGCAAGTGACGCCGATTTTCTGTTTTATTATCTTTGTATAAAATAGGACAGGGCTGGTCGATTTCACAACGTTTATCCATGCAAAAAGGAAGGTATTGGTTTCGTATCGAACACCTAAAATTGTTTAATCAGGTATGATGTAACTTTAACTAAAACTTGCTTAAAAAAAACCAGGTGTGCACAAATAAACATTTTAGCAACAAAATCTATGCTAGTTTATGGGCTACATGCATAAATACGTCACGCCTGTATTCCCAATTGGAGTAGGCAGAGCATCAGAAAACTTTCATAGTCAAAACCATAATATTTTTACGTATACTCATAGTATATTTTCGGGATTTAAGTTAATAGGTATAATAATAACAGGATGCTAGTCTGTCGCCTAGAGGAAACTTAATAGGGTTCATTAATAATAGTGTAACATTTCACGACCGTAAAATGTTTACCTACATTACACTGTGTTGTGCCACTTTTTAATTGTCGATTACGTGTTCTTACAATCATATGTCACAGCGCAACTCACGGATAAACAACCACTCGGCTGGAACTGGACGTAATACGGCGCAAGCGCATAAATGATATGCTTCCTTGCTGAGGCATGATAATGGTTAAGTACAGTTAGTGGGCATAAGCAGAATTAGTTAACGTCATTTCTAATCCTGTCAAATAAAGATAATGTTAATACGATATTATATGATGCGTGAAAGGAAATCCATAGTAAATAAATCAATCAACTTGAACCCTTCTGAACGTCTGAAGTTGTGAATTTTAATTTTGCACCGATATTGTATTCTGATGTTTTTGAATTACATATTTGTTATACTAGTTTAGACCTTGTGTGATATTTTGTTTTTTTTTGTCGGATTGTTTGAACCACTTTATTAATTTTACACTCAAGAGGAATCCAAAATTTTGCTCTGAATTATTGCACAAACACTTACCCTCCTCCCCTATATTTTATAAAACATTGGTTCCCCGCTGGGGCACATACAATTTGTTAATTACAATATATAAAGGATTTAAATCGATAAAAGCTTTAGCGCTAACTAATCGTGACACTTTGTTAAAAATAAATAAGTTTAAGTTCAAAGACCGGCCAACGACAATGAAGGTATTTTTTCAAAAATAAATAACTGATTGCATTGAATGCAGGCGATTGCAAAAGGTTGGGCTGAGATAAGTGCATTACATTGTAGTCTGGGCCACCTAACGAGGAATTTCTGATAAAAACCGTAGGTATTTTTTTAAAGTCCAATCGGTGATATTTTTAAAATTAGTTGCAGACGTCTTACATGACAACTTTATGTTCATGAAGTATTAAAAATTATGACACATTTTTTGGGGTTTTTAAAATGTTCCTTTTTTGATTGGTTCATTGATCGGGTCACATTTTGTTATTCTGGAGTTTAGGAAATAAAGAACCTTTACATCGGTTACATTATCTACAATGTACACGTTACGCATTTTAATAGCAGAGTATCAACATCTTTACAGCACTTATCTCCGCCAACTCTTGATCTTTATATTACATTACACTATAACTTAATTATCTGGCTTTCTCCACGCATGACTGTAACTTGCTTTACTTAAGTAGCCGAATTAGCATATTAATAGGAATTATTACACATACCCATATTGCACAATCGAGAAGCCGAATGAAACTAGTCTTTATTGTAATAGGTTTAAAGTTGAGTGGGTTAGCCAGACGAGGCTCATTGGTTTGTTAGCATAGCTAATGGTTGGGTCACACGTGTTGCTATTGTCTTTGTGTTAGTACATTACTTATTATCTCGTAATGTTTGTTAATTTAGGTGTTCAGACTTGGGCTTGAGCTGAGTTGACGGGAGCATTTTGTGCTCTTTTGGATTGTGTAACCAGCGAGCAAGTGATGCTTTGTTGCTGTGAAATCATTATGTTCCATTTCTCATTATAAAAAATAAATCCGAAAACGTCATCCCTGTATTCTAAAATATTTTTGTATGCTCCTGCCTAACCCTAATCTCATTTCCGTAGCCGATTTTTTATAGATGAAAAAGTATAATACTGATAGATTGCTAGTCTGTCACCTAAAACATATCTTAACTTATTTCTTTAGTCGCCTCTTATGACATGAAAGCAGTGGAGAGGTATAATTATTTTTATGTGATGAGATCATTTCCGCTTCGTAAATTTTTAAAAAATTCTAAAATGTCTGCTAAAGAAGCTATTTTTAACTCATAGTTTAAGCAAATTATGCGTACAAGTTCAAATCACGACCCAAATTCGCCTCCGACTCTGTACTCCGACTTCGTACAAAAGACTTCAACGTGTATTGATAGTCGCAATCGCAATTTCATTGTCGTGCAACGACTGTAGCTATTTATAACCACTAATAATTGCGTAATAAAAAATAACACCTAAGTATATAATTGGAATTCCTGATAATTACCACAATATATGAATATATGTCCGCATATCGGTGATAAACGGCGATTTCCTATAGGTTTTGGAATAGCGTGCGCCTACTCAGCATGAAATCCGCTGCACGCATGAGAACTATTGTTGTAATGGTTACAGAACATGATATTGTTTATTCAAGGTCAATGACAAATACAGTTTTAGTGGTTTATAGTAAGTCTAAGAATTGAAAAGAAATTTTATTTTAGTAAACGTTTTTCTCTGAGTTTAAATTTTTAGAATATTTTTTTACTTTCTTTTTATGACAGTGAAAAAAAAACTAAGTATCTTAAATTTTTATATGGAATAAATGCCGTAGCCTGTCTTACATCAAAAGCTGCATAAAAATATTTTCAAAGTTAACATAAATCATACTTAATGATATTTAAAACAAAAATATTTATGCTTTACTCCATATAAAGTTGTAAATTAAAAGTACACTACGGGAATCAAGATTTAAGAGCACAGGTATCCTTATCCTTCATTACGCATTACATTGCGTTACATAAGTTTATAGCGGCCCAATTATCCCGGCTTCCTCTGAAGAAAATGCAAGCGTAATTACAAAGCAGTCCGAGAGCGGAGTGACTACCGACGCACTTTCCATTTCCACTCTACATTACACACACTTTAGTGAAATTAATTGACATGTAATGCAAAGAGGCTATGAAACGTAAAATATCTATGGTTTTGAGTAACATTGCGTGTGTTATGACAACCTTATCGGAAATACAGGCATGATTTTTACAGTATTTTGTATGTAAGTATGTAATATGTAAAAATGAGCGATGAAGATGATCCAATTGCGCAGAAATTGAAAATTTTGACATTTTTAAAAAGGGGAAAAGTTTTTTTTATTACACCCAAACATTCATTTAATAATTCTCATTAGCAAAAAAAAGGCGTTTGTTGATTGATGTTTGCCATTTTCATAAATGTTTGCTTGTGTGTTTAGACTTACTGAAATTTTTTATTTAAGTGGATAGGTAGGTACTAGCTGCTAAGTAGGTAATTACTTAACTTATAATTTAAAATCCACATAGAGTATAATGTAAAAAGATTTCCCAGCAATTAGAAAATAGCAGAGTAATTTGAGCCAAGGTCTTTGTCAGTCTTCTTACAACAGACGAGCTTCGGTTACCACACGGCTTTGTCTGGGAATTTTCTACAATTCTACATTATTACTGAGTCAATGACTCTTCAAGATACCTACTGTATTAGTAAAACTACGAGTACTCAGTCAGATCAGCAAATACCCTACTCCACTTGGGATTACGGGCATGTTGTATGGATGTTTGTCAGATCAGCGGCAAAGAGCTTATACGTTTTTTTTTTATTTAGTTCTACACATTTCATCAGGTAATTTATTGAGTTTGAAAGTCATGTGTTTCTTTGGTGAATCGAAAATTCTGGGAACAAAACGCTCTGCGAAATGTTATTCAGACTACGTAATATTACGTGTTATGGTGAACGCGGTACATCCCCCCGACTGCGATAGCGTAACGTTACATTTGCTGGAGAAAGCGGATGATATATCGACATATTGCTTACTTAATAAATTAAACAGAATGACTCACAAATCGGACGAGCTTTGCAAATATGCGTTTGCGCATTGTGCGCTTTCTATAGATCAGCGAGGGGTCATCAAAATTGAGAAGTGATTAGCTGTTCTTTCATATTTGTAATTAACTTTTATGTATAGTTGACTTAAATAGAAATCAACACGACTTGTGTTGCATTTATTTTTAGCCTTTCTTTTAACATAATAATAAATTAATGATAAAGTACAGCGTAAGCATCAGGTATCTATTGAATGTAAGTACATAGATCTATTTGGGGTTCAATTTATGTATTATATTTGTATTTTAAACTTGGGATGTAGTATGTTTTACCTAATTGTTGTTTTATATTAGGTGATATTTTTATTTAGTTATAATTTATATAATTTTATCTAATCTAACATCACGACTTTAGCGAGAAGTTCAATTTAGGCTTTGTGTAGAAACCTAATTAAAATAAAACATTGAAATTTTATAAAGCACAAATAAATAAATAAATGCATAAATAATCGCCTCAAATCCAACCCGAAATTAAAAACTCTATCCTTAATAAAATAACAAATAATTACCTCGTATCCATTTTAGTTAAATATCCGTGTAATTGCAACACTGAAATTAAAAAATCAAAACGTCAAAAAGCGCGGGAAACAGTGCGCGCGAGAGACCGTAGGAGACTGCGCCGCCGCTGCTTTCTCCCGCCTTTATAACTGCATTTACACCGGGGGGCGAAAGAAACGCTTGCCCGCGAAACGAACTAATTCGGTAAAACACAAATAAAAGTAAAGTTGGTGATAAAGTGACGATTCGGTTCGCCGAAAAATTTACGACATTTCAGTCTCATTTTTAGCCGAATTCATAATATTTTTCATTGAAGTCACACACTAGATATATCGATGTAGAAGTCGATGGCCATTTACAACGGATATCATTTGATAGTTTCAAGGTTTTCTTAAGAAACTTAGGGATACATTATTGTGTTAAACAATTGAGTTTATTCACATTTTATGCATTTGTTTAGCAAGCAGTATTTATTTGTAACCGATACGTGTGGTGTCGGGTTTAAAATTACGTATCTCTTTTATCCCGTTCGTGTCGCGAAAAAACGAAGATAATAGGTTATGGTACGTCTATTTACAAGCAACTAACCTTTATCCTTTATTACATTCGTGCGTCATATTTTATTTAACTTCAAACCTAAAATTGCTAGATTGAGCGTTGATTTCGGACATCGTAATTTTTTTATGTGTAGGTAATATTTCGCGCGCCCGGTCCCTCTAGGAATATTGACAAGTATATGTAAGTGTTTGCTAACGTGACTTATTATTGTTATTAGCATTAGCATAGTTAAATTTATAAGCAAGAATATCGTTTTAAAAATATTTACACTAGTAAAAAACTTCGAAAGAACACGAGCCTAATATTTTTCCGTTGTCATTGGTATTTTATTATCACTGAAAAACCATTTGCGTGTACATTCTTGAATGTAGAATTGTATTAAGACGCGAATTTGTGACAAAACTTAATGTTATAATTCCATTATAATAACGTTTTATATAAAATGCCGTGCAGAATAATTATGTCCTGCTTATTGTTTTATTAATTCTGTAAATTTTTTTTTGATGATTTTCTAAACAGTCCAACACATAATACAAACATTATTTAAATATTTAGCATATTGTTAACATAGGTAGATGAAAGAAGTACAATAGTGACAGGTTACTAGCCTAAATAATTGGGTAAAATTTGACCAAAGCTAGAATAAAGACGAATGCCGAAAAAAAGTTCGGCCTTGTGTTGGTACCAAATCTAGAGCGTTAAAGTCAACAGATGATTTGAATCAGTAATGTTGACTGCGTGTTAATCGATTGACACTTTGAACTTAGAAAACGAAAGTTTGAGCGAAACTTACTCGCTAATTAGTCTTTGTTTTTGTTTTATATTACGAATACTAAAATTGTGTTTTAAGTTTTGCTATACTTGGCTAGGTATGTACTCCACCATTTATCATTAACATGCTGATTATATTGATATCCTTATAACGTAATAAATTATAAACTTAATATGAAATTAATCTCTCTATCACTGCTACCTTTCCGCGCTTCAACTGCTAAAGAAATTTTGTCAAAATTATTACACGTATTATTTAAAAAACATAGCTTTCACGGAAATAGTGCACAGTTCATTCTACGCAGATAAAGGCGGGGGCAACAGCTAGTTTACGTTACACGAATTCAGAGGTAAAATCTTAGGTGGGTTTCAATTGCAGCTGGTTTAGCGACGACACACATACACACATACAGACGTTACTACATATTATATGTTTCGCAGCCACTAAGTGGAATTCTATGTTGAAAATAGATAAAAGAAAATGACAAGATTTATACATTTTTCATTAATCGAAACCCACGAAACATTGAATAGGTCATGGAGTTCTGTATATCATAATTCTGTATGTTGTGTCTGTAGGTCTAGGCAGTGTCTAATTGTTTAACCCAGAGTATTTTGCGAAAATCTGAAATGTCCCTATAAAGCACATATTGAAATACACAAGTGATTGTTATTAATGTTCAGTTAGTAATTAATATTCATGCTAAGCTTTTCTCGTATCATGGCAAGTTTGTGCGAGTGCTATAAATAATAAATGTTCCCTGCGATAGAGTTCCACAGCGCACGCTACCACTTAAGAACTTGTAAAATATTTACTAAGTACAAGTAAAGGTGTTTACTTTATATTAACGGCTATTTTTTCAGTCAGGAAAACAGAGCGGTGGCACGCAATGAGCGTTTGGTAGCAGCCGCTTCGGTTCCTGGACTGAGGGCTACGGATTAGCCTGAAAAAAGTCAAGCAAAACTCAATTTAAGTCGTGAGAAATCCACGTTTTTCATTATGAGTCAGTTTCAAAGTAGTTTTTTTTTGTTTGACAATCATTTTACGGTAACGTAGCAACTAATCCATAATACAGCGTCATACCATCCTGCAACATATTTTTTCACTTTATTTGCATTACTTAGCATACCTATGCTAATGAACAAGACAGATCATAGTTTTAAGTCCAAGCAGAATTACCAAACGCTTTGCCTAAGAGCCTTTTAAACCTAGGCTTAGGTAAGAAGTGCGGCGACAATGCCTCGAATTAGTGCCGTGACGGTGACGTACGTTCACCACGATCGGATTGACGAACTGATAGGAATTTAATTTAAATTGGCTATTTAGATATACAATAAATGTTTATGCTTATTTTTGATTGCAATCTATTCGTTGAACGGATACTTAAGTTATGTTATGAAGTTAGTTTTTTAATTTGAGTGTTGCTACAGTCGACGGTCCAATTAATGAATTGCTTACATGAAAGATGATTCCGTTTCTGTTTTAAAATCGTGATAGATATTTTTTTGCTATTTTCCTATCTTAGCAACTTTGCCTAACTGGTGCATTATCTAGTTGTCTAGGCCGATAACTCGAAATCTAAGAATAGATAGATTTTGACGACTTACTAGTGTACTGTTACTTTTTTTCTTGTAGAATGTAATATGTACTTTTTTGTAATAAATAATACATTTCTATGAATACATAGTACATTTCAGTATTTCCATATGCAAAGTTTTTACGGGCACGCAAAGTTTTTACGGGTAGGCAAAGTTACCAATATTTACAGTTGATGACTACTAAGTTGACCAAGGAAGGAAATTAGGTATTTAGCGCCCTAAAGGCTCAATGACAGTAACTTTGCTACTTATGTTAGCACGTAAAACCATTGTTAATTAAAATCCAAGTGACGATCAACCTTGTTGTTCTTCCTGAAGTAGGAACTGTCTTTAAAAATGGTAGTTTTTCCCGTGTGGTGCCGGGTTAGAATAGCACCTCCCCCTTTCTTCCCGTGGGTGTCGTAAGAGTCGACTCTGGGAAAGGGTTAGTGTATTGTGGGCGATGGGCTAGCAACCTGTCACTGCAATATCACGTTTAACCATCTGATTACTAGTGTCCGACCGAAGGTACGATTTTGGCCGAAGCCGAAGCCGAAGACGATTAATCGGCTTTCATCAAAACCTTCGGCCGAAGCCGAAGCCGAAGCCGAAGGTGTGTTGACCCCATGTTGACCCCAAGAAAT
>BHDV01034197.1:167709-177788 GCA_005406045.1 Adoxophyes honmai | reverse complement strand
TGTTTTGCATAGTTCTAAAACGTATAGGGAGGGAGTTATGACCAGAATTGTAAATTTTGTGTCAACCCACCTAGGTCTCCCCTACACGTAAACGTGTTTTCCATTGGTGTCAAATGTCAAATTGAACCGTAAAAACCGGACTGTCGGACAGTAAAATTCTGAGCATAACAAGGGGCTCTCCCAATTTTTTGAGATTTCCAAAAAAGGCTATCTATGCAAATTATTTTAATTAAGTGGTTAAGTAATTTAGGATTAAAACGTTATTCGCTTCGATAATCATAAGAATTCATGTTCGCGCTTTAACCGACCGAGTCTATACGTAATGCAATGGTCGAATTATGAAGTGGATTGTTAAGTATTATGCAGTTGTTTGTCGTCGAGATAGCTTATTCCGGCATGCAATGAATCAGCTTTTCGCTATCCCGGCAAGAATGTAGACCGCAAGTCTTGCTTGCTACAAGGACGTCTAGTACCTACTAGTTTAAGGCAAGTAGGTACAAGAGTGAATAACCATCACGATATTCTTTTAGCCTCTTCCCATATTCATTTAGGGTCTCCGGATTTCTGTTTTTCTAGATGTGTCACTTGTGAGTCGTCAGAGTTTTTTTACAGCCAGCTTAGCATCGCAAGGCGCGAGTAGAGATGCCCGCGAGATATCTATAATGTCACTGTCTAAATAGAGACGTCAGAAAATCACAAATACCTAGGGAGTCTAACCCACGCGCGTGTTGCTCTGCTAAGTCTAAGATGCCATCTTAACCAGAACAAGTACAATTTAGTAGGTATTGGACTCTTGGTCTTGGTATAAGAAAAATAAGTAAGTAGGTATCTCAATTTTAAAAAGTGATTCGCTTCTTACTAAATTCTATGTTCTCTCTATTCTAATATAGATTCTCTCGCTCGTAGCGCCTAAAAGAAATCTTTAATAGGTTTATTGTGACAACGTTCTGAGAAGGATCAGAAATCTATGGTTCGACTTTACCTTTCACAGACATCGGAAGTAGTCGCTGCGCTTTTCGCTTCACTAGTTTAAGTTTATGTTTATCCAGCATGATGTGGCAGATTATGTAATACGTTTATCGTTTTTCCTTGATAAATACGTCAACCAAAACGAATATAATGTAACAGATAACGCGACGGCATGTTTGCTATTAAGATTGTTGTAGGCGCTACGTTCATCGATACATTATTTTAGAATAGTTGTGATGATTTGATGAAATGAGAATTCAATTTGCAACAGATTGTTTATATCAGGAATAACGAAAAAATTTACACTGACAGGAAAATATTGACGAGAATTTTAACGACACTTCAAATTATGCTGGCTTATTTCGGACGGAACCATTTTTTCCATTTTGTACAAGCAAGTGCAACAAGGACAGAAGTAAAGTCGCAGAAACCTCGCAATTTTACACTTTTTCGTTAAACGTGATCGTGAACAAGTGCCGCTGTCCCTTGAACTCAAAACGCCAAATGCTTCTCTTTCTTTGTGGCTACACATGGCTTCGTACACTTGGATCTCCTGTTGGTATTGCTCGGGCTGCGCTACTCTCGCCTCTTCCGTGACTGTTGGAACTTTATTTATATCCTTCTGCTCCTCCCATGAAGTTAAAGGCAGCAGGTACTCTTCGATGATACTGTGCTTCGAGGGCGTCTGCGAGTGGAGCATCAGGGTTGCCAGGTTTACCATTGACGAGCTATCAGGCTGGTGGAGACCATCTCCTGGTATAACGTTACCGACCTTCTCTTTCAATTCAGTGCCATCAAAGAGCTTCATTCTCAGCACGGTAATATCAGAGTCGCTGGGCCACGAGATCACGTCCGGTAACTGACTCTTGAAACGTTTAGATCGCAGTTTTTTGAGCTTCTTTTTACTGATGACACTGTCGATCTTCGAATTTGATAGTCCTGTCTCTAAACTTTTGACTAAGTTGGCAGATACGGCGGTCTCTGTATCCGTTGGTAAAGCAAAAGCTACCTGACGAATGTTGTAGTTACCCTTTGCTTTTTGTATATCTATAATATCTTCAATTTTCCTTATATTTTCTCCCTGGGAATGTAAAACTGTGTCCATCATAAAAAAAAATGTTTAAATGATTTAGTATTTTGGATTTTTTATTTATATTTTTGACCTGATCCCGATGGTTGTTTGAACATTTTGAAGTAAGTCACAGTTTTTTAAATGAGAAAATTGACCAGTCAACATTTCACAATTTATTTCTGCATGAAACTAAACGCAACTAAATGTCAACTTCTTACGTTCCGAACACATTTGCGGAATCATGTAATTTTGGAATTTAAAATATGAAACATGATGGCATAATAAAACTCCTACCTACTGTATTTATAATAAATAACAATAATTTATTTCAAAATCAGTTACATCTTCAATTTATGATTCCATGTTGGTTTTATTTTAATTTAAAGGATTTCGAGCGACAGCTTCACTAGAAATGTCAAGTCACAATTTCCAAGTGTCAATTTTTCACTGCGCTGGGAAGGATGGTGTAATGTTTTTGCTCGATAATTTTTCGATTTAACATGATGGAGCCAAGTAATCCTGATGCCGACATCGGCGATAAGTGCAATATTAACGGGGACTGCTCTCCGCCGCCGAAGAAACCGATCATCGATATTAATCACGCTAAAAATATTGATGACATATCTACGCCTTCCGAGTTAAAATTCGATGAAGGTATTGTAAACAATTATTGACTGGATTATGATTAGTTTTAGTTTATGACTTCCTCTTATATGACACTTTACGAGCGTTTCGCTCTATGTATGTTGTGCGCGAGATATTGATAGAAACCAGAGTGAAAGTATGATAATGGAACTGATTTAATTAAACAGATTTTGACTTCGTGGACCCTGATATAACTGAGAAGAGGAGGGAGATCGAGGAGCGCCTGGCAGACCCCGACGGGACGAACTTGGAACAGTGGCAGAACTTAGCCAAGAGCAAAGGAGGTCTAATAAGTGGTGAGTTGAGTGCATATTTGTTTATCATTACAATCATTGACTCTTTTGTCGTCACCTATTGTTCTCCTTGCATCATTACGAGGAGCAATTAGGGGCACACATAAATGTGTTTACATGTTCCATGCTTGTGGTAACAATGTGGTAACAGTTTCTGGTGAAACAGTATTTTGAAATTGTTTTTTTTATGTATGTACCTACATATAACAAGCGAGATACAAAATCACAGTATTTTCTTGTAATAAAATAATATGAAATGATGATCATGTTGGGTGATACCATGGTCTATTGCAATTGTATTGCATGTTGTTTTTATTAGAATTATTGATTATGAAGTGTGGGTGTGTGCAAAATAAAGCAGAGATAGTGAGATAAGCTCTGGCCTGCTATTATTATACACACACACTATATTATGCCGTTTGATTCCATTATGTTATTGAATATTAACCTCTATTACAAGCACTCTTAATCTTATTTTTTTCATAATTTATATGATAATAGTTATGGCTGAGTTACAGCATCCATTTTGTTAAGGCATATGAAAAGTGAATTCTTCATTCAATTGGAATTCAATTAGATCTTTCAGTTTTAACTCACAATTATCATCTAATAAAATGATAATCCAGTCTAAATACATCCCGTTGCTGGGCACAAGCCCCCTCTAACTATGAAAGGACTTGGGCTATAGATCCCACGAGGGGCCACAGCGTGGATTGGAAAATTTCACACATAATATTGATTTACTCCATCATTGTGTGCAGGTTTCCTCACAATGTTTTCCTTCACCAAATTGATTGAGATAAACATAAGATTATTAAAAAGATAATTACTGATTTAAACAAATTTTAATAAGACATATACATTATAAACACTAGGCCTTATTGTTGCAAATCATTATCACAGTAGCAAAGACAGTTTGACACAGTCAAAGGATATGATAAGCAATAATAGAAATGTCACTCATACTGAACAATGTTTTATATCAGACCTCTGAACTTGACTTGATTACTGGTATATAAGTTCTTACAAAGATTAAATCCCGTGTGGTGCCGGGTTAGAATAGCACCTCCCCCTTTCTTCCCGTGGGTGTAGTAAGAGTCGACTCTGGGAAAGGGTTAGTGTATTGTGGGCGATGGGCTAGCAACCTGTCACTGCAATTTCACGTTTAACCATCTGATTACCCTGAAAATGCTAAATGTGGCACTGGATTTTTTGAATTCATGTGCTTTGCCTACCCCTCTTGGGAATACAGGCGTGAGAATATGTATGTAAAGATTAAATTGTGCAATTGCAACATTGAACCCCTGAGCCACTTTTCTAGCTTAATTTTGTTATTTATTCATTACTCATACATAATGATTACAATGCTTTTGAAAATTTAGATTAATTCAACTTCTTTGATGTTTCGAACTTGTAGGCAGAAGAATACACATTTACACCAATTAAGCATTCTGCTGTGTGTTCTTCATTAGGTGGTTTATTAGTGCTCCCACCACAATGACAATCCATTAATAAGATAAGGGGATAAGCCTTTGTACATGAAGCTGTAATCCTGTATCCTGTTTTTCTGTAACTATTTTATGTGCAATAAAGAGTCATACAATACAATACAATACAATACAATGACTTATGCTTTTTGTTGACAAAACTACGATTTACAGATGAATATAGAAGAAAAATATGGCCGCTCTTGGTTGGAGTGACACGGGAGGAGATGACGGAGCCGCCATCTTTGGACGAACTATCAACACATAGTGAATATAATCAGGTGGGTAAAGTACTTATTACAACCATATCCCGCTGTCAGTGTAGAAAGTTTTTTGTTGATCAAATGGGTTGTTATAAAATGATATTGTTTGTAAAAGTTAAAAATATTAATTTCCAGTATCAATAGTTGTGTTTTCGATGAATTATTGATATTAACAAGTGGTGTGATTACCCAGTGTCGATAAAAGTGTATGTAACTGTAACATTTGATCTATTATAATTTCTTTCCTGTCAGGAAATTGGTATTTATTAATGTTTTTCGATTGTGTTGTAATGACCTGTTCAATCCCTGGTGATTACTACTTGATTACCAAAATCCCAAAAAAAAACCAAAACAGGACTCCCATTGTTAAATACACATATCACACCTGTATTCCCAAATGGGATAGGCAGAGCACACAAAACACTACACAGACAAAACTATTACATATTGCCAGCCTGTCGCATAAAGTATACCTAAACCTATATTCCCTTAGTCGCCTCTTAAAATAAGAAATGGAGAAGTGTTGGTCCATTCCGACTCCACACATGAACACCTAGGTGTCGCCGCAGACGGAACATCCGCCACATCCTCAAACGCCGCCACGAGAATTTAGTCGCAGCTGCAAAAGTAGTTGAAACGCGCGACAGCCACTTGTTTAGTTCAGACATTCGTTTAGTGGCCGGTGCGGGCCGCGAGAAGCGAGCTGCGACGGTTGTAGCGTGGCGGCCACCGACGTTAATTTTATGCGACGAGTGCGTTTTTTTATGAAAATTACCGGAAATATGCCAGTAGCCTGTGTTACAACTTGCTAAACAACCCTGTAAGTCTGGTATGTGGTCACCAGGTGGTGTTGGACGTGAACCGATCGCTGAAACGTTTCCCGCCGGGCATCCCGTACGAACAGCGTGTCGCCCTACAAGATCAACTAACAGTGCTAATTCTGCGCGTCATCATACGCCACCCGCACCTTAAGTACTACCAGGTGAGTAGCTGTTCGAGATGAGTATGTCACTGATGATAACGGCAGTGCCGTAACTAGGGGGGTGCCAGCGGTGCCCAGGCACAGGGTGCAGACCTTAGGGACAGTTTTGAAAGCTCGCACCGTATTATGTAGGCCGTATGTGGGCCAATCAACTATTTTGTGTTGTTATTCTGTCCTGTAAGTCAGAGGACAACTGTGATAGAGTTGGTTAGAAAAAGGTTGTAATTTAGGTCCCGTTTTATGCTCAGGAGATGCGTCATAAAGAAATGCTCTAATAACTGTAAGAAATCTTTAACTTACTACGGGCTATATTCTAGAAAATCTCAATTTTACTCAATGACTCAGGAGACGTCACCATGGCAACCAGGGACATAAAATAGTTGATCGACGCATGTATAACAAATTACACCTTCTGTCCGCCAAATACTTTGACACACTTATAATATACTAACTGGTCTACCAAATCAGTGACCTTTTAAACCTGTAAAAACTCTTCCAGGGTTAATAATGATTTAATGATAATTAATGACGGCCGGATAGCCCAGCGGTTAGAGAACCTGACTGTGAAGCTTGAGGTCCCGGGTTCGATCCCCGGTCGGGGCAGATGTTTGTATGATTAATACGAATGTTTGCTTTCGAGTCTTGGATGTTTATCTATATATAAGTATGTTTATCCGTTGTCTAGTACCCATAACACAGGCATTAAATTGCCTACTTTGGGACTAGATGATTGGTGTAAAAATTGTCCAGTGATATTTTGTCCAGTGATATATTTATTAAATTAAATGTCACCGATGGTAGGTAAATATGTGACCCCAAACGTTGCGGTTTGCGGTAAAACTATTAGGTTACGTTATCGTTTATCGAGCAGTTATGTATACAATTATAATGTTACGAGGAATTGCGATAATTTGATCAATTACAAATTCATATTACGAGTTTGAACATGTTTATTAATATGCCTTGTTGGTGTCAGGTGTTATGTGTGAAAGATTTTAAGTGGAGGAGCGTGCGTTTATACACGCATGTATCAAGTGATGCAGCGTGAGACATTACATGACGTTTTAGTTTGGTTATAAAAAATATTGCATTTCCTAACCAATCATTCTGTCTATCAGTTGTATGATCGTAAAAGTCTAAAATGTTTTTTTTAAGCGAAATATATCTATTACATTTTCCACATTGTTCCGCTATTAGATTTTATTGCTCACTGCAGTTGAATTAGCGTCGGTGTTACCATGTTCATGCAAAGTGTCAATGCGACAAAATGGGTCAAATTTGATGTTTCAAATTCGACCCTAACACTGCTACGTATTTTAGCGTCTTTGTTTCCATAGTGGTCGGTAATAAACTTGGCCGGATTTTAACACGTTCGACGTCAGCAGCGTTTCATTGAGAGTTTTTTGAAACAGACGCTGTGTCACTGGCGTCGAATGTGTTAAGTAAGTGGTGGGAGTAAATCCGCGCATTGCTTTTACCAGGTAAAGTACCTTTTAAAATCGGGTTAAGTTTATTTCCGACTACAATACTAATTCATTGGCACTTTGAACTAACAGGTTTAGCTCGCAATTGTTTATCGCATTTATTTTTAACCGACTTCAAAAAAAGGAGGAGGTTCTCAATTCATCGGGATATTTATTTTTTTTATCATTTTTTTTTTTTTTATGTGTGTTCGCTGATTATTCGAAGACGCCTGGACCGATTTGAAAAATTATTTTTTGGTTTGAAAGGGTATAGTTTCCAGGTGGTCCCATTGCCAGCATATCTTGATCTGATGAGGGAAATCGAGGGCAACCCTCAAATTTTATTGGCACAGGTAATGTTTTTAGTACATTTTTCAAAGCTACACCAGTATTTACGTCTGGCAGTAAAAAAAATATGACTGAGCTGATGATGGAAGGTCAACTCCTTAATGCTTAGGAGTTAAAGGATAATTCTTTCAATACTGAATGCACCTGCAGACTGGAAATTATAATTTCAGTAATTAGTGAGGCCTGCTGGTGATGGAAGGTCACTCTCATTAGACAAATGCTTTCAGTATAGCCCAAATTTGAAGTCGTTTTTTTTTGTTTAAAATTATTTTCTAACAGTAAAGTGTTCACTCCCACCTGCAGGGCTACCACGACGTGGCAATCACCCTCCTACTAGTCTGCGGGGACCGTGCCTCCTTCCCCCTGCTCTGCCGCCTATCTTCGGGCCCGCGCGCGCCGCTGGCGCCCTTCATGCAGACCACGATGCAGCCCACGCAGCACCTGCTCAACTACATGCTGCCTGTGCTCCGCCGCGCCGACCATCGCGTTGCCAACTGTCTTGACAAGTTAGTCTACTTTTTAGGGTTTCGTAGCGCAATGATGGAGTGGATTCGTCGTGTCTGGCTACGGCCATACGTGGCGCAGCCACTTCTTTTCGAAACTATAAGGACTAGGTAGGGTAAAGGCACAAGTTATGGACGGTTCAAGTTGACAAGCACCAGTGATGGACACTTCATTCATAATTTAAAGACCATAGAGTTGAAGGGCTACGAATTAGTCCGAAACATGTCGAGCTAAACTCGATTTATAACGTGAGTTATCCGTATTTTATAAGATGAGTGAGTCTCACGGTAGTTTAATGTTAAACCATAGAGTTGTAAATTGATTGTTGTAAAACAAATGACTTTTCCTTAGTGGGTAGTAAATAAGAGTAATTGTCCATTACTGGTTCTTTGTCCATTACCGGTGACTTTACCCTATATTGTCGTGTTAAGACTTCCTCACAAACAGAAAAAAATGAATAAATTTCAGGATTCCCCACATACTTACAACTGAAACTCAATTTATTTTTATACAACCTTAAAGTGTGGGGTATCTAAGGATGTTCAAAACTGAGATTTCAAATATTTTTTTCCAACTATTCGCACCAGAGATACTTGCAGTGGTAAAACTTCTCGCATATTTCCAGTTTATTTTAACGTATTCTCTGCAACGACACAAAATAACAATTGTTATAACATGGTTCTAATTGGCCTTTTTTGTTTTCAGGGCGGGTGTAGGCACAATGTTCGCCCTGCCCTGGTACCTGACCTGGTTCGGGCACAGCCTCAACCGTTACTCGGACGTGGTGCGGCTCTACGACTACTTCCTGTGCGCGCCGCCGCTCTTCCCCGTATACGTTACGGCCGCCATAGTGCTCTACCGGCAGGAGGAGGTCTATGTGTGCGATTGCGATATGGCGATGCTGCACTGTTTATTGTCTAGGGTGAGTGATGATGTTTTTAATCATATTCCTCATACATTCGGCACGCCTGTGTTAAAAAAAATGGGCTAGGCAGAGTACATGAAATGCTACGTACTTTCCGTGGGCATTTCTAGCAATTTTTTAGCTTTTCAATTGGCAGGTATAATTGTGACAGGTTGCCTGCGTGTCACTATTATACCTGTCACTTAAAAAACCTAAAAAATATAATTATGCTGGGCACTTCCACGTCACGTGAAATATGTATGTATGTGGTTTTGTGTATTTTACGTTTCGTAGCCACTTCTAGAATTTTTTTAGGGTCTGTGTTGGCAGGTATAATAGTGACAGGTTGCCTGCCTGTCCCTTTTACATCTGCCACCTTAAGACTAAAAAAATGTAATTATGCTGGAAGTGGTCACGAATTTGACATTTTTGATGTGCTCTGCCTACCCCATTTGGTTTGGGAAGACAGGCGTGATATTATGTAGTTTTACAACATCCATGTCATCAAACTTACTTATACTATAACACATATTTTACACACATGCATTAGTGCTGGCTTCATCGCAAGATGTGTGACGTGGGGTAAAGGCCGGTCGCGGAGCACAGCGAAATTCGAGCATTGACCCGCTGTTATCTATCTCTGTCGCACGCGTTCACTGTGCGAGCGTGAGGGCAATATTACTGCACGCGTGCGACAGAGGTAGATAGCAGCGGGTCAAAGCTCGAATTTCGCTGTGCTCCGCGAAGGCCTTTAGAGGGGAGGGGATCTAAGTCTTCCTAACGTGCCTCTATGTTCAGTTACCAGATGACTTGCCCTTCGAAGACATCTTGGTGACGGCGAAGAAGCTGTACGAGGAAAACGACCCCACCGACCTCGAAGCCGAAGTGGAGGCGCTCGAGAGGAGAGAGTGAGTAGTCCTCTATCGCTTCACTACATAGTATAAAATAATTTTAAACAAAAAAAAACCGACTTCAAATCTATACTAATATAATAAAGCTGAAGAGTTTGTTTGTTTGTTTGAACGCGCTAATCTCAGAAACTACTGGTGCGAATTGAAAAATAAGTTTTGTGTTGGATAGACCATTTATCAAGGAAGGCTTTAAGCTATATAACATCACGCTGCGACCAATAGGACCGAAGAAACAGTG
>BHDV01034197.1:146557-167424 GCA_005406045.1 Adoxophyes honmai | reverse complement strand
AAAAAAAAAAAAAAAAAAAAAAAAAAAATAAAAAAAAAAATTAGGTCGAATTGAGAACCTCCTCCTTTTTGAAGTCGGTTAAAAAAAAGCCGCTGTCGATGTCTGTATGTATGCTTTAGTCTTTAAAACTACGCAACGGATTTGTAAGTGGATTTTTTTAATAAATAGAGGGGTTCAACAGGAAGGTTTATAAGTATAAAACAAATGCATTTTTGTACAGAAACACTGATACTTAAAAAAAACTGAGCTTTAATAAAAACAAAAGTTAGTTGATTCTTGTGTGTCATACATCAATTTTGTATAGCTAATTTTCACCCAAAGGAAGGAATCGTGATTTTGTTTTTATACATACATCATCACGCCTGTATTCCCAAATGGGTAGGCAGAGCACACGAAACGTTCCATGGACAAAACCATGACTATTTCACGTTTCGTGGTCACTTCTAGCATCTTTTTTAGGTTTTGAGTTTGACAGGTATAGTAGTGACGGCCTGTCGCCTAAAGCATACCTAAACCTATTTCCTTAGTCGCCTCTCAGGACATCCATGAAAGAAATCGAGATGTGATGTCTAAACCCAACAAGATACAAGACACCCATTCATCATTCCTTTTAAACCATCTTCCAGAGACGAGCAACGCCGGTTAGACGAGGACCGTTTAAAACGTCGTCGCGCGGCCGCCGCCGCAGCCCGGAACCCGACTCTCTCAGTCCGCCTCCAACGAACCCTCCACTACTATGTCCCAGCCCTCCGCTACCCCCTGACGCGCCGCGCCATACTGGCCACGGCGACCGTACTAATCGGAGTCTACGTTTACTACAGGCCGGATCTCTTCAACAGGTAGCGTTACGCCTATCAGTTTGTCCTGTTCAGGTTCTAGGCGGTGATAAGCCTCGTTTAGTTGGTGCTTTTGGCAGATTTGCAGCGGTGTGATTAGTTGGTTTCGAGTGGGATGGAGTGGTTGTCACTTACTAATGTATTCAGTTGGACAGTGATAGGTATAGTCCATCTCAAAAATAGTACAAAGGGACAGATACGCTGTGGATAAAGTTAAGCGACTTTTTTCTTGAGATGGGAATATGCAGAGTGATATTGAAATGGTGATACATAAGTGTCTTACTTAGCTAATGCTGATGGAATGCGTTAGCTCAATAATTTGAATCAAGGTTATTAAATTTGAGGAGTAGATTGAGGTCGACATTAGTACAAATGTCCTAAATGTTATCATTATCAGGTTAATTTTAACAATTGAAGCATTGCATTATGTTGAGTAAGAAATACTGAATATGTATCACCAATATAATTTCACCTTGTATTTATTTTAAATCCAAGTGTAAAAACAGAATTTCACGCTGCTATATCTGTCGAAAGCATTTTAGTAACAGTTACAGATATTTAGTTTCGAAATGTGACGAATCAGATACATTGGTTTTCTTTGTTATGTTTGAATGTAAAATTGATATTAATTGAAGATCGACTGATTTGTTTCTGTTTGGCTTTTGGTGCTTTGATTACCTCTTTGATTTTGATTTTAAAACTAAACGAGGTGTAACATCGGAACATCGCAAAAGTTAAATCAGTGGGGCATTGTTTCGGTTAAACAAACATTGAATTAACACTCGAAAATTACCTCACTGATTCGATACTTTTACAGCCCAGAATCATGTTTCGAAATTTCTTGTATACTTACCTGTTATTTTGTACTGCTGTGTATTCATATGAAGTTTACTAAATGTTGAATGAGATATTGAACTGTATTCCTAGGCTATTTTGTGTTAAATCGTTTTTCGCCAATGCATTGACAAAAAATACGCTTTTCTACGTTATGAATGGGTCGATCAACTTTTAAACGCACGTACTAAAGTTAAACCAAACGGGAATAAAATGTAATCTTGCAATAAGTCACAATTTAATCGCATGCAAATCAATTTTTCATGTAAAAAATAGGTAAGAGTGATTTTTCCAAAACAATTCCAAGATATTTTATTTTCGTTTGGTTAAATCGACCGTTAGTTGTTTGGTCAGGTAAGGGCATAGAGGATAGAACCTATAGAGAAACAATGTTCGCAAACCCGGTCCGCAAATAGTTTGTTGATTTCAACATACTAAACGTCACCGTCACTGTCACAGAAACTGTACAGAGCCAATAACCGTAGAGAAAAAGGCACTAGCGTTACGCGCGATCTTGGACCGGCCAATAAGAGCACAGCGATCACTTCAATTGTTTTGCGGAATAATTTCCGAACAACCAAGATGACATTAGTACTCTATAGGTTCTATCCTCAATGGGTAAGGGTAACACAGGGGACAAATTGTAATATCCAAATTTATCACACTTAAAATTTACTAAGATTTTTGTGAGTAATACAGGGGACATTATCGAGGCAACGAATAACCCTAGTTCATCGACCCAAACACAATTTCAGAAGTGAATTTTGTGTTTTAAGTTAAATGTCAAGAAGTTCATATAACAGCTGTATTAGGTGCCTATAAATAAAAAAATACTTCGATTTAAGATTTCCAATCAACCTTAGAATCGTGCTAGACTCATTATTCATACAATCAAAGATTTAAACATTTTTTTTTTTCATTTTTCTTGAGACATGGTGCTCGGGTTGCTACCGCCTGAAGTGAACGAGACAAATTGATTGTGTAAATCGTAAGCGATAATCGGTCTTATGCCGAATATGTTAAAGGACATTATAGTGTGTAGGTTTAAGTGGCGTAACAGACGAAGATGTGACATTGTAGACTTGAAAGGGTGCGAATGAAGTCCAGACTTCTAAAAGTGTACTTTCTAAAATTTTAATAACTTTACTACTTTTTATTTCAAAAACTCAACCTGGTACAGAAATTAGTATTTTGGAAAACTAATAGCGGGACTACACACCCACTGAGACAGGGTGAGACCGCGTGCTATCCTTTTCTTACCAAGGTAGTTCGAAGAGTGTAGCAATATTACAATGTTACAACAATGTGTGCGAGTGTAAGTTTGTAAAATAACCTGTCTGTATCAGGTGTTATGATTATGATTACTTAAATAATTGCTTTAGTATGGAAACATAAATTACCAGCTTTCTAACTATAAAACTATTTTGGAGGCTATATTTGTAACCAAATAAAATAAAAATAACAAACTACGCGACGTGATTATGATCCGAGTTAGTTCTAAAATTTCTAATTCTCTAATAATGTTTATGAACTGAATTAAATGTTCTTTATAGAACTAAACTGTCCCGTGCATATTGTGTTCTTGTTTGAATATTGTGATATTAGTTATGAAATGATGGCTCTTAATCGCATTCTGCAACCGCGATCCGCTCTCGGCGCACAAGCGTTTATCAACGGTTACCATAAAAACAGTTTGTCGTCTCTTTCTTTATTACTGGGTTAGAGCGGGACAATAGCAAAGCATACAGCTGAACTGAATTCCGTAGTCTCAAAACACCAGAATCACTTCCTTGATTCTAGAATCGCAAATCAGCAATGCGATCAGGACACAAATTGAACACTGTATTTGTAATTCTAAGTAGATTCGCTCTGGAAGACAAACGAATACAGCTCGCTACAATCTTAAGCGGTAATAAGGCTGAGTCGTTAGCTGTGTGCTACATGCGGTGTCCGCAAAAGTGTAAAAAACACTGCAGTGTGCAGTCGGCCGCATTCGGCGAGCGGCCAGCCAGACTAGGTGTGCGGTCGGCGGACATACTAGTGTAAATTGACACATTCACGACCAAGCCTAAAATCAAAACATCTGCGCGGAACCGAGTAGTCTATAGCTAGTACAAAATGAACCGGCTACCGGGTTCTCGGTATCTCGCGAATGTTTTGAAGAACCCGGGAGCCGGGTCCTTGGTTCTGAATGTGTTAAGACGACGTTCATTGACCGAAGTAGTTTGGAACGTGCGGCGACCGCATAAGGTGAACGATTCAGTGTAATTGCTGCTTTATGACCTGTGTAAGGCCAGCATTACACCTGTAAGTTTTACTTACGTAAGTAAGGACGGAGCTATCTGCAAAAAAGAGAGACGAGCATTGCTGTCTTATTCTAACTTATAGCCGTGTCCCTACTTACGTAAGTTAAACTTACAGGTATAATGCCGGCCTAATGTAAGCGGATCGATGCGCAGACCTATTTATATAAATTTTAGGTATCTACTTCATTCCCCATTTAATGGCTCCCTTTAGTGTTAGAATAAGTTATTAAACCCTAAACAAATGGTAGTTACTAATGTATTCTGCTTTCTGGCTTGTTTTGGACTGGATTGTTATACTGATATATATGGTGACAGCGCCAGAGGAATAAGAAGATGGTCGAAAAAAAATAGTAACAAAAATTATATGAAAATTTTATTCACTTGTCAATACGGTATATGAGATCTCATTATTCTGTTGTTCATTTAGAAGTTACCGGCGTAAAATATCGCTTTAAAATTAGTTCGATCATTTTAACTCTGAAACCAAAGGATGTTTATGCAACTACAAAATGGAGAAAACATTTAGGGAACTTGAAGAATACAAACCCTTGCTGTGGATGTTTAGATAGTTAAGCATGTAACCCAAACGCTGATACGTCAGAAGAAAACAAACAAGCATTTATTAATGTAATAGATTCATTGTCAAGTTGTGTATTCAGCAGTATGACTTTTCCCAACCTATGGGCACACTCGAACTAATTTATTCCCGACCCACATAGAATCTATTTACAGCAAATATAGTGACATTGCATTGCTTGACAAAAGAAATCGTTATTACATTTATTGTGATAATGTTCTCTGGTGGATCGGGAATAAATTTGTAGATAGTACATATGTTTTTGTAAAACTTCACAAAATGTCAAAATTGTTGAATTTCTATTCAATGCACTTAATTATAAGAGCCATTTAGGCATGTCGCGTGTATCATTAAATTAATTTATTTCAATCATTTCGTTTAGCGTAAGGATTGAGTTTTGTATATAAAGTATTTATGTTATTCCGATATTAATTTCATGTAATGAAAGAAACCCTTGTGATTGAAAGATCTTTTGTGTGAGAGAACAATAGTTTCGTTTTAGTTGTACGTTTTATTTGTAAATAATGGAACCATGTTTAGTTTTAAGCAATAACTGTTACCTTTGCTGTGTTGCGTGTGGAAAGTGGGGCTGTGTTGTTGTTAGCCAGAGACAATTAAATATATACTGACATTGCCCTTACGAGTGTTCTTCTAAAAATTGAGCTTCACTAAATAGCGCCATATTTATAAGCGAGGTCTCACCGGGTCTCACTGATGAGTGACATTTCGGATGAGCGCCTGTTAGTTTGGAGTATGTCAGTATTTATTAATAGTCTATGCTGTACAATATGCGAACAGTATCCGTTTTACTTCACTTCAAGTCTTTTCTTCTATTTTTTTCTTACTTACATCTTATTTTCTTGTTCACCTTATACCTTCAACTTTTTCAAGTTCAACACCTTCGCTTTCTCTAACTCTTCCGAGTTTTCATTTTCACGTGGGATAAATTCGTAGTAGGTACATATTTTAGATAGACAATTGCGCAGTGCCACTTTCGATACGAAAATAAATAAGTACGTAATTTTAAAATGCAGTCGTTGGTTTAGTCATGTTAAATGTCGTTAGAAACGTCTAAACGGCCGCCGTGTCGGGTCCAACGGCAGTTAGAGACGGCTTCACAAAATTAGTATTAAAAAGCTTTATATGCGACGCTATGTAACCGTTATTTATTTACCAGTTTCACAGTTTTATACGAGTATAAAACATGGCTACGTAGGATAGTGCCAAGATGGCGGCGATCGACAAAATGGACGTTAATTACATGTTTATTAAGATCTCGTGTTTTATTGTCTGTGCATGTTTTTTATTTGATTCTGTTTGTGGCATTGCAGGAGGCAGGACGGCCTGGACATTTGAAGGGAACAATAAATGCACGGTGCGGGTTTTTATTTATTTATTTCTTTTCATTTAACACTTTTGGCGAACTGACTAATATTCTTATTAGATACTCGATTCATTTGATAAGAGAAATAAAAATGCGAAAATAAAATACGAAGCTCCAGGCTTGATAATTGTATAATTTAAGACAATATCACAGCCGTAAAAGCTTTCATTTAAGATTGTATTACAATATCATTAATTAATTAAAAAAATTGTTCAAGTATTGAAAAAAATAATTTGGTCGAATGGCTTCATACCTATAGCAAATTAAAATACATAACTTGTGAGAAACTTTCTCATTGATAATTGTGATCATATTTTAACTCCATCAGAATAAGTTAAGTGTACATAAATCTGCACAAATAAAATACATAAACTAATGAACATATTCTTAAAATGTTACTATTGTTGCTGCTAGAACTAAATAAAAGTCTTATCTTAATAAAATTTACTACGTACGATCTGTACTCCACAGTAGAATTAATATTACAGAAATAGCTCTGAAATATTTGTCATGCAAAAATATAATGAGCATTGCAGTTTGGTTGATCACAAATAAGTACCAAACATATTACATCGTAAAAAATAAGGAAATAAATGTTTTATTGACTTTTCGTGGTATAAAAGATACCAACAGATCGAACCTCATCTATTAGAAACCTGTTACAAAATATACACAAAACTATGTACATTAACAACATATTAATCAGGAAGCAATGACTAGGTTTGTTATATGTACATAGTCCCACGAGAGTTGAGGTCATGCACACAGGAAAATTTCCTATATTGAGTGGGATTTTGTGATTCACTCGTTCAATTCATTCGTTCTTTTATACAATCACTTCTTCGTGAAGTTGTGTGTAACCATTCACTTCAACTTTCGTGTAACTAGGTATAATAACAACCACAAATTCAGTTAAACTTAAAAATATTGTCATAGGGAAGATTCCACTTATTTTACACTTTTCACCAAGGACCCTAACACTATGAAATTACAGTGTATAATTTATAATTTTCATTAATATTAAAATGGACTTTTCAAGATCTCATGGGTAGATAACTTTCAGATTGAATGAGTGAATGGAAGTGTTTATGACGCAAATTTCATTCACTTGACTTCTGACTGAAGTTTCGTTCAATCCATTTAAGATAGTCTAAGGTACAGGCACTCCATGAAAAAATATATATTTGTTATGCGGCGCGTGGCGTATCGAAGTGGGACCTGCATTTTATAATAAATCTATGCTTTATATTTTAGAGAAAAAGACGATATTTAGCCATATTGCTACAAAAGCACCTTAGTTATCATCAAAGAGAGCTATTCATGGCAAGATCAGGCTTTGAAAAGAGACTGAGAATATAGCATCAACTATTAACATTACAGAGTTCTTTAGTAATCACATTTTCGTTTATAACCTACACACTTAGACTAACAAAAAATATCACGACACCGTTAAAACAGAAAGAGACTCGCTAAAACTTAATATAATTGTCAGTATCTCACAACACAATAAAACAAAGAGTAAAAATTCTGACGCCCTAACGTTTAAAATGCACCCTAAAATACAAGAGATGCTTTAATAATACCCTAAAATGTAACCAGGGATCGCTTATCGTTGGTAACACCAACACCAAAATTGACAACCGAGGGTTTTGTTGGCAACAATTCTAAGGTAAGCATTGAGTAAAAATCAGTAGATTTAAACAGCATTCTTCATATCTAGACCTTTTCCTGTTTTCTTGAGCCATCTCTTAAAAATATCAGAAGAAATCCTTTTTTGCAAAAAACATAATAATATTTTAATGCATATTGTCAAACAGACTTCGTACGTACTAATGTAATGAATTATCCCGACATTATTGAGGGTTTTTGAATAGTCAATGGGGTGGAGGTGCTCAGTTAGAGAGCTAGTCAACAACAAAATAGAACACCTACATACCTGCAATAAAACATGCAGCAGGGACATGTTACAATAAACCAAACTTCTAGGTCAAGTTCCCTAAAAAGTAAGATCTGAAAGCATTAGTAGCTCAGCCAAATGAGAATAATAATTGTCGCGGAATACATCAGTTTTACCCACTTTTTTCATATGAAAAATGTATTAACTCGCGAGTAGAACGAATTAAGTATTCCAAGACAATAGACTCTTTTCAGATGACACGTTTAGAAACTACCATCTTCACATTTGCAAGATAATAATGACACGTCGTGCAGTATATTTAGGTGTTCCGCGTTACAGAGGTATGACAGGTTTGCCCCTGTAGAAGGTAGAGAGCTCGCGCCTTGTGTTTACATAGACCAGTGCTAAGTCAACTAACTAAATTAATGTAACAAAAGAAAATACAGATGACCAAGTAACTTTTTTTTTTTTTTTTTTATACCAAGTAACTTATAAACATACCCCGTTATCAGTGTTGCAGATTCATTGAAACTAAGCCATAGGGTTGTCGCATAACATTTATTTCACTGTCATGTCACGACATGTGACATATTGGAAGGAACATAAAAATGTTAATGTTTTTACATGCAAACTATCGGATTTATATTATATTTTTAGCTGTCTGAATAAATTATTAATATTTTTTCTAGGTTACTTGGCGTTAAATTTTGTCGCCTATTACTGTATATAAAATCCATTATAAATTATGATTTCGACCGCTCCACTTCTAAATAAATCAAAATTGACAAATAAATGACGTAACCACCTATTATGAAGTTTAACAAAAAAAATTACAATTACGGGCTGAGAAGAGGTTATGTTTTCTTTTAAATCTTAAAATTTATAAATAAAAAGGTGAATAAAAATTATGTTTATTTAAAAGTCGGCACATATTAAAAAATAGATGTGCAGTGCCATCCCTGGCTTTTTCAATGGATTTGCAACATTGATAACGGGGTATGCTTATAAAACGAAGTGTCCACATGGCGTATTCCTTAAAAACAAGATGTCAGAGAGCTTCATCTGAAGGCCGGTCGTGGAGCACAGCAAAATTCGAGCGTTGATCGGCTGCTATCTATCTCTGTCGCACGCGTGCAGTAATATTGCCCTCACGCTCGCACAGTGCGTTGTTCATGCTCAAGTGCGAGCGTGAGGACAATATTACTGCATGCGTGTGGGAAACACTCTGTGCTCGCGACCTTTAGTATACAAGACATTCAAAGCTACCTTTAAATCTGCATGACGGTACTGATGTAGTCGATGACTCGAGCATCGTGGAGTATCTTGAGGTGCTCCGCGTTGGGAAGGGGCAGGGACTTGACGGGTTTGCCCCCGTTGAGGGTGGAGAAGCCCCGTCGCTTGCCCCAGTGCTCGCAGGCGGTGAGTGAGCGCAGATTGACGGTACCGTCGCCGTCGCCCGGGGCGAGGGTAGGGTAGCCGTCCAGCCAAGTGCCCGGCTTGTACACTAGCCTGGGGGTATTGGGGTATTGTGATGAGTCAATTCGGTGCTCATGTAAGATGAGTCAAAGGGTAAATAATTTAAGGTTAACATACAGTGAAATTGGATGTTTAATAGGTGGACATAATTTTGAAAAGATTGAGACACAGTTGTAACAGAAATACTTAACATTAAACTTCATGGTGAATTTCGTCGTAGTAAAGCGAGCAAATTATGAAGGCAGACAACATGCTAAACATTCATTTTCTTCGACTGTATTTCCTAATTAGCCCGAGGCGACAACAAAGACATAGTCTACTACAGCCGCGTGCCCACCATACGTCTGTCACCCGAGCACCGTCACCGTCATCCCGCCGCCGAATTAGTCCGGCGAGACCGCTAGAACTCTACACGGTTTTATGACGGGTACCACGTTTGTTCTTGTCCACTCATTACTGTCGCACCGCGTTGTTCGCCTGGTTTTTGTTTTGTATATTATGAAATTGTGGGCGATGGGCTAGCAACCTGTCACTGCAATATCACGTTTAAACATCTGATTACCCTGAAAATGCTAAACGTGGCACTGGATTTTTGAATTCATGTGCTCTGCCTACCCCTCTTGGGAATACAGGCGTGAGAATATGTATGTATGTGAAATTGTGAAAAATGGCAAGCTCTAGAACTAAGCCACCGATATCGACGCGGTAGACACATTTATCGGGCCCTGAGTGTTGCTGTGCTAAGCCTGGCGTGAGATGGAAGCAGGTTACCTCTCAACAGTGGAGATGTTGTACCCGTAGACGCAGTGCACTTCAACGCCGGGCGCGCTGAAGTCGCGCGTGTATTGCTCCGTGTCTTTGCGCATCTCCCACGCGTTGGGCAGGTCCATATCTCTGTGAAAACATCAACAAAATTCATTTAAAAGCAAGTAGGTACCTACTACGTATAAAATTTTCTGTTTAGTATCCTCGTAAGGCCCCGCGTACTTTATAAAGTACAAATTACTAGTAAGCATAACAGCCGAATGTACTTCATTAAGTACAAATTATTCAGTGGAAAATTAACTTAAAGATCAGGTTACGTAAGATTCAACATTTTAAGCCATGAAACTTGTCTGGGTCTGAGGTCCTAAATTAAGTATTTAGAGTCAGGGCTTAGGAGGGTATAGTATTTCCTGTGTGATTTTCCATTTCTTCCGTGGATGTCGTAAGGGGTGACTAAGGAAATAGGTTTAGGTGTGTTTTAGGCGACAGGCTAGCAACCTATCACTATTATACCTCTTCCAACTGTTTCGTTTGTCAAATTAAATTTCTAAAACTGCCTACGTTTATTATTATCAAGATCGGTTCGTTTTATCGTTTTGTTTACGATCAGGCGATCCCACCTTCCGATTCTCGAATGATTTCCTTAATTAGCACACAACAACTGATAAAGTATATTGAATCATAATAATTACTTTCGTTGTAATTAAAACTTTGAACGAGCTAGAGGCTAAAGGTTGCAGTTTAATGTTTAGACTTTATACGTAGCGTGTCTCTTCGTAAGAATACAAACATAGGTACGGATTATTCGACACTTAACCCCTCGTATGCGGGAAGTGAAAAATATAGTGCATTCCAGCCTTTTTCGATATCTACAAATTATGGTGATTAGAATAAGGCCCCGTGTGGTGCCGGGGTAGAATAGCATCTCCCCCTTTCTTCCCGTGGGTGTCGTAAGAGTCGACTCTGGGAAAGGGTTAGTGTATTGTGGGCGATGGGCTAGCAACCTGTCACTACAATATCACGTTTAACCATCTAGTAGCCCTGAAATTGTTAAACGTGGCACTGGATTTCCGAATTCATGTGCTCTGCCTACCCCTCTTGGGAATACAGGTGTGAGAATGTATGTATGTATATGTAGATTAAAAAAAAAAAGATATTCATCAAAAGAGCACGGATCCGTGTCTAAGCATACGAGGGGTTTAAGCCATTATTGTTTTTTCCTTTTCGCGATTCTGCACAATTTTCAAAGACAGCAGCGGAGAATATTGTGCAGAACCGCGAATAGGATGAAACAATGAGGCCCTGCGCAGACGACAGACTTTCCGCGACGGACTTTTTAGTCTGTGAAAATAGAACCTTTGGAATTATACGCAGTAACGCACACGACGCGCAAAACGTCCGGCGCACAATGCATACAATCCACGCAAACTTTTTGTGCGCCGCAGACTCGATCGCACAAAAAGTCTGTCGTCTGCGCTGCCCCTAATGGAATAAGGGTCGAATAAATCCATAGATGCATCACGCCTGTATCCTAAATGGGGTAGGCAGAGCACACATGAACCGTTACATAGACAAAACCACGACTATTGCACGTTTCGCAGCCACTTCTTTGAGTTTTAAGTTGGCAGGTATAATAGTGACAGGTTGCTAGCCTATCGCTTAAAATATACCTTAACCTATTCGCCTCTTACGATAGCCACGAAAGAAATGGAAAGGAGTTATCACCCTACACGGCTCTGAACGTAAGGTTCTTTGTATTACAATTTGGTAGATTTAAAAGAGAAATGACATAGTTCGGTTGGGTAGACAATGGTGCAGAATACCAAGGTCAAACCTGGCTGTTAAGAATATTTTTCTCTGTTTTATCATGAAAAAATATCAATTATTTTCTTTAAATTCTCACAACAAGTAAAAAACTTGCATCATCAAAAATTATCGTCGTGTCACCATGATATTCAAAAGAGCCATACTACACACAAACAATAATAATCAATAATGTGTCACTATACGAGGGGTGTTCAATAAATAGTGAGAATGACATATAAATGCATTAGCAAAGAAATAAAAAAGTACTGGCAAGCAAAGCCCATGTAATTGCTATGAAAAATAAAAAAAAATAACTTGACAGTCGTTTGTTTTTTTAAAAATAGAACACATTGATTTCGTCGTGTCGGGACCAGACGGTAAAAATGGAGGAAATTTAAGATCATGCGGTGATTAAATACCTCTGCTTGAAAAAAATTACTACTGAGCAAGTTCATTTAGATTTACAAAAAACATTAGGGGTTCGCGTTCCTTCTTGCTCTACGGTTGCACGGTGGTGCGCAGAGTTTAAAAGAGGAAAATCGAACACTAATGACGACCCACGCTCAGGGCGGCCGAACACTGCGATGACCGAACAAATGTAAAAAAAAAATAGAAAATAATTTAAGGGGATCGTCGTGTTTCTGATTAGTTTATAGCTAAAAAAGTAAAGATTTGTGTCGGGAGTATTCACAATATAATACATGACCATATGGGCATGAAAAAGGTATCAGCACGCTGGGTACCCATAATGCTTACGGACGCTCAGAAACAAACCAGACTGCAGGTTTCACATAGCTGTTTGGAATTGTTAGAGCAAGATTCCGACCGATTTTTGTCTTGTTTTGTAACAATGGACGAAAGGTGACTTCACCATTACGACCCAGAAACCAAAAAACAATCTATGACTTAGAAGAGGCCTTCATCTCCGACTCCGAAGAAATTTAAAGCAATACCATCCTCCACGCGGTTATGGGCTCTATTTTCTGAGATTCCGAGGGATTGTTATGATTGAATATCTCAATCATGGAGTTAAAATCACGGGGGATTTATATGAGGAACAAATAAAAAAACTGCGTGATGTTATACGCGAGGAACGCCCAGTGGAAACTTTCCAAAGGTGTTTTGTTTCACCAAGCAAACGCCCCCGCGCATGAGCCAAGAGTTGCGATGGCTGCCATCAAAGATGCTGGCTTTGGATTGATGGAGCATCCGCCATATTCACCAGAGCTCGCTCCTAGTGATTTTTATGCATTTCTGCGGTTAAAAAACCACCTCAGTGGTCAAAAATTTGAAAATGATGACACCGTGATCGCCGCGGTAGAGGTTTTTTTAAGGGGTCGAGAAGATTTTTTTTTAAGGAAAATTTAAGCTTAGAATAAAGATATTATAATAAGCATATACTCTTGAAAGGTGACTACATTGAAAAATAAAGTAAAATATGTTAAAAGTTATTTGCGTCCTTATCATTCTCAAAACTTATTGAACGCCCCTCGTACCTACACTACAGTGAAAGACAAAGATATAGGATATGGACAAAGTACCAAAATTATATACCTACACATGACGACCTTTTAACATCCTTACTTGCTTATGACGAGGACGCGTGCTAAGCATATTTTTATGAATGTCTTTGGTATTTTTATTTGAAATATGTATTTAATTCAATTTGTAGTCATTGAAACAAAATAGATAGGAATGCAGTATATTTTTAATTTCCCGCATACGAGGGGTCAATATGGAGACAAAAAGAAAATGGACACATATTTCCGTCCGTCATTCTGTCACCAGGCTCTACCTCAAGATCCGCGATAGACTGTTTTTGGTCGATATCTATAATGGCAACAGATATGTACTCGTTTGCTTAATCAATGATGCGGGACCCTTCATGCGCTAGTCGTATGTATCAATGTATCATATTTTGTATCATATGTATGTATATGTATGTATGTGGATAGCTGCGCTAATCCAACACGTCACTTTAGTTTTGAGATGATGAAAGCGATGAACTTCGGAAAATATGATACATTGATACATGATACATTGAACACTGAAAGACAGAATACGAAATAGTGTGATAAGGGAAAGAGTTGGCGTGAAAGTAGATGTAGTGACTAGAATAGAAAGAAGTATGCTTAGCTGGTTTGGTCATGTAGAGAGGATGGATGAAAGAAGATTGACTAAACAGATCTATGCTGGAAGTGTGAATGGATGTGTTGGGAGGGGAAGACCTAGACGAACGTTCCGTGACCAAATCGCGGACGTTTTAGAAACAGGTCAGGTCAAGAGTACCCGAAATCGACGAGCATGTATGAAGAAACTAATGAATGTGGATGAAGCAAAAGAGGTATGTCAGGATCGTAGCGAGTGGAACAAAGTGGTCTCTGCCTACCCCTGTGGGAAAGAGGCGTGACGGTATGTATGTATGTTGATACATACGATATAAAGTGACGTGTTGGATTAGCGCAGCTATCCACATAATACTTAATAAATGATCCGTGTAACCATGACCTGTCCACTGGAGCAGATCCATAGAAGGATTGCATATAATCTCCGCTCTACTTCAGTGGATGGAATTCTATTGGTCGATTTTTATCTCGCTCACCGCTCCGCTCCAGTGGACATGCAGCCTAAAAAGCACACTCACGTGAACAGCCTCTGCAGGTCGTTGATGGTGTAGTTATACTTGTCGGTCTGCACCAGCACCTCCTGCGGCTTCCAGAATAGCGGCGACGGCAGCAGCCACGCGAGAGAGGGACAGGTGATCTGCTCAGCTCGCATCACGCTCTCGCGCAGCATCAGGGAGCCGAGGTCATCGCCTGGGGACAGGGATTGTTACCAGTATTCTTACTACCGGTTCTTAATAAGGTATATTTTACCGGTTTAGGGAATGGAAATGGAAAAAATGGAATCCCGGTAATTACGGGATTGAGAGGTCTAAGTGCCACGGGATCCTGGTAGAAAAGACAAACATTCTGTATCATACAGACACATGCATGTGCTAGACGACCAGACAGCCTAGTGATTAGAAAAACTGACTGAAGTTTTCGATTTCTGGTCGGGTCAGATGTTTGTATGATTAATACGAAAGTCTTCTCTCGAATCTTGGGTGTTTATCTATAAAAGTAAGTTTATCCTTTGTTTAGAATCCGTAGCACAAGTATTAAATTGCTTAATTTTGGACTAGGTGATTGCAGTAAATTGCTATTATACATACATACATTTTCTCACGCCTGTATTCCCAAGAGCACATGAATTCAAAAATCCAGTGCCACGTTTAGCAATTTCAGGGTAACCAGATAATTAAACGTGATATTGCAGTGACAGATTGCTAGCCCATTGCTATTATTATTGTTACTAATTCTAAAATGCAAGCAGAACAATAAATGAACAATAAAAAATATTCAAATTTGTGTACTCGATACATAAATTTGAATACTAATCAATAAAGAAATATAATAAAAACAGTACTAAAAAGAGACAATAGATTATTTAGACCAGGGTCCCAACCTTTGTTTTGTTAAGGTTCCCCAGACAATTAATACTTTTTTATTAATTTACAGTTTCATGGAACGAGAACGGGTGCAAGCGGTTTTCACGTGGTTGACAGAAAAAGTGAATAGGCATGATGTTCAATTTCAATAATTTTATGCGTGTAAATTTAACATTAGATTGAAATGTCTTTTTTTCTATTTCTTGTCTGTTTCCAACCACAATGGTTTCTGCCCCCATTGACATCTCTACGCCCGCATTGGGAGGCGTGTCCCCTTGGTTGGGAACTCCTGATTTAGCCATTATTTTGGAAGTAACTGCGCATAACATAAAACATAGCACGTCCATCGTCTTGTCTGCCAAACGACACCTAACTTTACAGCAGCTACAGCTACAGATAGCCTGCAGCTGAAAAAGCTTTACGACAACGATTGACGTTCATCGTGGCGCAGTTCCGCTAATCCCGCGGGATACAATCACGCCTGTGTTCCCAAATGGTGTAGGCAGAGCACACGAAACGTGACATAGACAAAACCATTATTATGATTAATATCACGCGTCGCAGCCACTTCTAGCATAGTTTTAGGTTTGCAAAGATGGAAGAGGTAGAATAATGACAGGGTGCTAGCCTGTCGCCTAAAGCATACCTAAATCTATTTCCTTAGTCGCATCTTACGACATCCACGGAAGAAATGGAGAGGTGTTATTCTATCCCGACACCACGAGGCAAGGGGTAGTTAACTAGACAATTAACTATTCTGTGCCAGTAGGCCACAGCGCGGTCTGAGAGCTATCCCCGATATGATCGGGACGTAGGTACGGTTTATGATTCACGATACTACGTAGTAACCGCGTCGAGTACGGATGACCTTAGAACAGCGTAATTTGCTCGCACTTAGTTCAATAACTCGTTCGTTACATTTCCTGTTACTGCACATTCATTGTGTCCTACATTAAAATGACTGCGTCGGTTCAAATCAAAGATCGAACGAACGAAGGTCAGGAGTATTTTTAACGAACGTAGGCGAGAGCTTCGATGTTTTCGCGGAGGAAAGTACTTTTTATTGAAAATATTTGTAAGCGAGATATTTTATTATAGATTGTAGTTATCTGTTTCTTCCATAAAAGACATTCATATATCACAACATTTCTCTTGGTACTTACAAGTCAGAAATAATTTTGCTACCAGTTTTTCTTTAAAAAAAAAATCTATTCCGTGACCCCCACATTACATGTATGAAACAGTCATTTAATGGATTTCATTAGGAATTTGTTGACTATTGGTATTGATTGACATTGAGTGAGAAATAAAGGATTCCATACAAATTACTAGGTAAATGAAAGGTAAATTGCGGTTTATGATGCATTTTTTTTCATGGTAGTTTAATGTTAAACATTAAGCAACTATTCACTAGAACTCATTTGTTTCATTTGGACCAACATTTTCCACTTTGAAAGTGTTTCTCGCGCAAACTATTTAGTTTTGAAAAAAATAATTTTACTAAAAACATCAATGTAATTTTTAAGGGTGATAATTTTTTTTTTATCCTTTATTCCCAAGAGGGGTAGGCAGAGCACATGAATTCAAAAATCCAGTGCCACTTTTAGCAATTTCAGGGTAACCAGATGGTTAAACATGATATTGTAGTGACAGGTTGCTAGTCCATCACCCAGAATACACTAACTCTTTCCCAGAGTCAACTCTTATGAAACCCACGGGAAGAAAGGGGGAGGTGCTATTCTAACCCGGCACCACACAGGTCACACAGGTACTACATAAAAAAAGTTATTTGCTGTAAGATTTATGACAATGTTTGTGGGTAATAACAATAAATAAGTAAGTATATTGTTTGTTACTTGATAAACATTAAACGTTTTATATTTATATTAAGCAATTAGATAAGACAGATAGAAACTAATTTTGTCATAAACCCCATGAGGCTGACATGTTCACTTGGAGTGTTCAGTGAAAAATTAAATGTAATGTTTAAAAATAGGTTCAGAACTTTTCATTAAATCAGAGGTTCCCAAATTAATTTTTATTCAGTTTGTGTAACAATCCCTACCCGATTTGGAATTACAGGTGTAATTGCATTGTGATCTAAAAGTTCAAAGCAGATAGTAATGCAATAATGAGTGAATGCTATGAATGATATTCATAATCAGAGGTGAACAAACTAATAAACAACTACAAATTGTTTTTAAATGAAATACTAATGTTGGAGCTTATGCCTAGACTTTGCCTAGTTAAAAATTAATCTTTAGACTCCTAAATGCGAGGAAAAAATGTAAATGTTGGTAAAGAGTTCCTCACCAATAGCAAAAACTTTCAAGGCCTTGACTGCCCCTCCCCACGGAGTGGAGAGCGAAATCAGCCTCCGGATGTACTGGTCCTTCCAAGCCTGCTTCTGTAGCCGCAGGAAATGGAGGGCCATGGAGCCTCCCATGCTGTGGACGATCAGAGTCACCGCTGTCTTGTTGTTGGTGTTGTACGTTTCCTCAACCAGAGTTTTTAACTTGACGAAGAATTCACCATTTTCATCTGCAGATAGAAATATTTGCTGTAGTAACTATATTTTTAAAATGGCAGAAAATAGCCACATTTTGGGTGTAAAGACAGAAATAAATTTAAAATGCTTACTAGGTGCTTTCCTAAAGTCATAGGGGGCTCCTCTGATGGACACATTCCTCACGTAACCAATCTTCACAAGAGCATCAGCTATGCTATTGAAATAGGCCCCGGTCTTGTCATGTGAAGGGTCCAGCCACTCCACAGGCTCCGAGCTGCCCCAGCCTGGAATCCGCACACTGACCCCTTCTGGGTCCTTGGTGGTCCTCGTCACGTTGTCATACTCCAGCTTCAAGTTGTCCACCCAACAGTCAATCACAAACGGGACCAGGAGTTCAAGATTCAGCCAAATGTTAAAATAATCTGTTGATGTCTTAGCACAAATGTAATGCACCACTGACGTTTTGTTCAACTTCGCTTCCAACTGACTACCGCCATCACCAGGAACTGTAATTAACACATGTAATTAAATTATTTCCTTAAAAAAAAAAAAAAAAAAATTCTAGACAATTCTATCTTAAATGCCATTTGTCTCAACACAGTAAAGAAATAAACGGTACTTACTCAAGACGACCGGTGATAAACCCAAAGAATTCTGAGCGAGTATGCCGTAAATAAATAATAAAGAAAAACTTATTTTTACACTTGACATTTTGCACTTATTTTTAATTAAATTTTACCATACGGCTATTGTTACGACTAGTATGTGAGTAAACAGTGCGGCCGCAAACAAGACTGCTTATGATTTCGTAATTTCGAAGTCAATGTGTCGTGAAAAACACTTAGAATTTAGTTCAAATGCTAGTCAATGACGTCGCGATCGTACGATGACCGAGCTAGAGCGGGAGGAGAACGCAAACACGCAACTGATAACTAACGGTCCCTTACAGACAATCAGCTGGTGGTTGTTTATTAAACCATGTTTTGGTTTTAATTGAAGATAGCACTTAAATAATTGATAAACGCGATAAGCTAAATCACTTTTCATTAAAAATAACATGCAGTATAACGGTGCACGTTTCTGGTTACGTATGTCATTGAAATGAAAATAATAATATTTTTTCTCATCAATAAAATTATCTAAAAAAATTATTTTTTGGTTAAAAATAAACAGTTTTGCATAGTAAAATCACTATTTGTATGATTTTATTGCTATTATGGGCAGTAAATTAATTATAAAGTAATGCCAAAGTGCACCGATTTGAAAATGACGATTGAGTGCAACGAAACATTGACATTGAATTTTTGACAGCATTGTTCAGAATATATAATATTGTTCTTTCTAAGAATTTAAGTAAGTGCTTGTATTTAGCACTTTTTCCTTTGTATTATTCAGCTTAGAGATTTTACACTTAAAGTTATTATAAAACTATAGTTTTCTACTTATTCATGTTTTTGTTTACGATGTCGCATTTCTTTTGTTTAGATAGTGGTTGGAACGTACGACCGCAAGGCGCCAGCGCGCATGTTTGAAAAGTGTCAAAAATGTTAGGGCAGTGATCTTTCAATTTAGTATTAGATTTTAATATAGTTTTAAGATTTAAGTAGTATTTTGATACCAAAATAAGATAAAATGTTAGGGAATCAACATGTAGAGGGATCAAAAACAAGCGTTTTTCGCTTTTATGTTAATAACTGAAATGTTTCTGCAGGTAAGCATGGGTAAAAAGTGTACTTGAAATCGATGCCGATTGCTGATTATTAGTTAATTTAATGGATTTATTTAACTTTCAGGGTCGTGTTATAATTGTTTGGTTATCTTGGCTTATTGGAGGGCTTTGTGGCGTAGTTATTTTGTTGATTATAGTTTGTTACTGCCGCCTGATGCCGCGACACCAGAAATCATTTGGTAAGCAATTTACATTAAATTAGTTAATATCTTTAACATCTAGGCAATATTACCGATTTAGATTTATTTCAATCATTTTACAGATGAGCAATACTTGAAGGAAAAGGCCACCATCAAAGATACCCATGCCTATACCAGTCAGGATGGTTACACTAGAGTAAAGAATGCAGAGGTGAGCATTTTTATTTGTTAATTGTAATAAATTAGTTTTCAGTATAGTATGTAGATTTTTATGCATTACGTAACATAGCGAAGAAGCATATGTTGGTTTAGCAATAACAAAGATATTGATAAAACTGGCCTACATTGCTGAAATAACTGGGCTACTTAGCAACCACGTCGTTTACAATGTAACACTAACACATGCGAACTAAGGCTTAGCATGCTAGCGTTGATCGCGGAACTTAATTGTCTCTTCTGCACTTGGATAAGATTTGTCATTCTTTTTATATCTATTTTGGTGACCAGGGATTGACTAAGAGTTCTTACCGCCCTATGCTAATTTATACATGGTAGATGCAATGATGCTACATTAATTGTACTTAATTTCTGCTCCCCCTCCCCATACGTAGCTATGAAAAGCTGTAGTGAAATAAAAAGATACAAAAATTATTTTATTTGACAAAATTAAAGAATGTTCGTAGAAAAACATGGTTGAAACTGTGGAAATTTCTCCAATAGAGAGATCTCTCTCCAGGCAGATGTTATGCTTGGGGACGGAAGTCCACAGGGAGTAAGTTTGAAGTTGTATTTATGCAACAGATCACCTAAACCTGCGGTTCTTAAACTTTTTGCCTGGTGACCCACAATTCAAAAATATTAGAAACCTGCGACCCATTAAAAAATGGAAAACAAATGAAATGTATGGTTGCGGTTTGTTTTTAAAAAATTTGGGTCGCAATCCGAGGTTAAGAAACGATGATCTAAACTTTGTTAGCGCGATGAAGGATTATTTAGTTCGACTATTCGACGAATGTGACGCTGGGGCGCTATAAATTCGTTCGCGCCATAACCCACTGTTCCCGTAGGTGCAAGTGCAACGGCACGCGCGGCCGGCGAGCTACGCGGGCGACGCGGAG
>BHDV01034197.1:89986-145133 GCA_005406045.1 Adoxophyes honmai | reverse complement strand
CCGCGGCCCCCGCCACCACCCGCGAGCGAGCGCAGCAGTATGCCTCCAGCGGCGGTTAGTTGCCTACGGTCCCACACCAGGGATGTTGCAGTGCATTTTTTTTAAAGAGGCCAACATCTGCGGATGCGGATGCAAATGGGGATCTGTAGAAAAAACTCAAGTGTTGATTTGGTAGGGTATAAAAACAGAGTATCTAATATTAATACTTTCTTTATTAATTAGTGAACTAGTGAGTTTTATTAATTAAATTTGAATATTGAATCATTAGGTATATTTGATAAAAAGTAGAAGGGCCGCCTTTTCGGATTCTAAGTCTGTTTTGCGAAGGTTCGTAACTCGCAACATGCTACACACCCGCATCCCCAGCACTCTGCATCGATTTGTACAGATGCGAATGTTCCGCATATGCGGATGCGAATATACTAAATATCCCTGCCCCACACTATCGGCGCCATTACAACTTATATTTGTTTGGATTGTGAACTTTAAATTTTAGCGACACTAGTTTCCATACGAGTTTGGAATGTAATGGCTGTCCTTACAATGTACACTTGCACAGGTACAAGTGTGGTTAACAAACGAGCGTCATGAATTTCATTAACAATATCGCGGAAGTTATTTTAAGACTGTGTTATTAACACACAGTCGCACACGTTACTTTATGTTCTTATTTTGCTGCATAACAACACATTACATGGTCAATTCTAGCACACTTTTGAATTTAAAGTTATGTAGTTAAAAAGGATATACAATACCCAATTGCTAACCAGTCGGTCGCTTAAAGCATACCTTAGCCCTTAGTCGCCTCTTACACCATTCCAAAAACACAGGGTACCAAACGTATGTCTGTGTGTCTACAGTGCTAGATGAAGTCGGCAACAGCGCGGGCATGGATGCGCTGAAGACTCGCTCGCTGCCCGCGTTCCTGCGGCCACGCCCGCGCCCGCTGTCCACCGAGGACGACTTGCACCAGCTCTATGCCAAGGTAACTGCTCCTACTCTGTCTACAATGCATTGTCCACCTTAACTAGGTACCAGCTGGCTTGGCACGGCGAGCTCGGAAAGGAGAGGAGCAAATTGAAACCCTGTCTCTACGAGATCTCAGAAAATTACAAGTAAAGGCCGGTCGCGGAGCACATCGAATTTTTCGCGGGTGGTAGTCACGTTTGAACATATTTCGGTTGATTACCGATGTCGATAATATTTAAATCCTTAGTAGGGTGACGGCACCAGTAATGGAGAATGACTTTTACCTATTTAAAAACCCACTAAGGGATAGTCATGTAGTTTACCTACAGCACTGCAGTCAATTCACAACCTAATTTTTAAATTGACGACTAAGTGCCCTCTGGTGCGTGTCAGCTTAAACTCTCCATAACAGTGGGCCCTCGCTCTAGGTGTGAATGACGAGATTGTGTGTAAGATTCCAATAGAGAGATATCTCCAGGCTGATATTATACCTGGGGACCGAAGTTCACAGAGAAGAAGTTGGAAGTTGTATTTACGCAACCGATCTTGGAAACTTCGTTAGCGCGATGTAGATCACTTTGACAATTGACGTTCGTGGAAGAAGTTCTACTGGGCGATAGATGGCGCTAGAAAGTCTTACCAAGTTCTTTTGATTCTTTCCCAGGTATCCCTCAGCAAGAAGCACAAGAACCGCATGCGCAGCGAGCACGCCGCCATCATAGCGCTGAGCAAGTCGAGGAGCCAGCTGTTCGACGCCGACGCAGTCATCGTCTACGATCAGCGCACTCAGCTCTAGAGGCCTCGAAGAGAAAGACCGTGACAAGGATTACTGGTAGGGATATTGTCAAACGCGTTCGGAATCGCGATGGATTTCAATTTAGACAACTGGGTCATCAACAAAAGTGGTGCAAATGCTGGAGACGTGTCTCTATTGGACATAAAATTCACGACAGGAAGACCAATCTTATGATTTGTACATGTTTGAGTAGCTGGGGAGGCGTACTAACTAACATTTGTGTATGACCCAAATGGATGATTAGTTGACATCCATGTCCAGGCACATTTGAAGCCTGGACGAATTTGCTAAAAATTCGTTTCACGTAGGCAAAACGACAGTTGGGGATTGAAGCGTACGGGATCACGATCGTTTTCCACCGCCTAGCCGAGTCTGAGCGCGTTATACAATAGCCCTGCTGGATATCCTCTCAGAATACTATGATTCCGGACCAGATCAGGGCCTTAACTGGTAAAGATCACCCACAGCAACTACTTAGGATCCCATACTGTGTCCCAGCTGTTGTCTACCCCTTTTTGGTGAAGTTCTGTTGCAGTTGGAATACATTCTTTGCTGCGATCGAAATGGTTGGACGATCTGCAGCCGACTGATAACATTCAGCCATATCTAAACTAGCCCTGAAGATATCTCACTTTTGGTTATCAGGTTCTGAAAAGTAATTCCTGACTGGCACGATAAGATTTAACAGAAAACTGTAGTGTAAGATCCCCGTTCAAACTCATTGATCATTCATAGTCCAATCTTCCTACAATATTCCATAGGTTTTAGGCATCCAATGGTCCCCTTCTAGCTCAGCACAGCAACACGCTTGAGTCAACTCGCGCGCCTATTTGTAATTTTCTAACGTATCTAGTTAGACAGTTAGAGGTAACTTCGCTCCTTGCCGTGCTAAGCCAGGTGGTGTTCCATAACTTGGTCCTTCGAACCATTTTGAAATAGTTAAGAATTTCTACCTTTCTACGTGTTCTTTATCCAACATATCAATATTAATAATCCCATAGCAAATATGCATGTTACTGAGTAAATTGATTACAATAAGAAACGCACACAGAATTTGTGTAGAGCTGTTTTAACATAGAGGTACATCTACAGATTTTAGCTTGCATTCATTCGACCACATGAGAATATAATTTAGTATCCTAATAAGACGCTCTTTGCTCACGTCGTGAGTAAGTTTTTTTTCACATGAAAAAAGTGGCGACATTAAATTATATTTTCATTGGGTCCAATCGACCCAACTCCACCACTGTGACTATCCACTTCGATACCCAACGAGTATCGAGTGCTCCATAAAAAAACAAACATTCTACAGGAAAGGGTTTTATCGTTATTAAATAAAAAAATATAGTTAACAGGCCTAAAATGTTTTTGCATACCATTGGCGATATTGTGATTGTTGATGATGTGATAAAATTTATAACGAAACTGTGGCCTACTTCCAGGTAGCGAAACAGTAGTGACGGTGTTTCATACTAGATTTTTTATTTTAGCTGATTAAGGGTCGAATAGACCTAACGAATATATAATTTAGTCCTGGAATAAGGTTCTTTATCCGCAAGTAAATAAATTTTTCATGTAAAAAAGCTGGTATAAGTGACTTTTTCTAAGACGTAAGCTATTCTCGTTCGGTTGAAAAGACCCTAAGTAGTTTACATTTATCAAATAGAATCTCAATTTAATGCGACTTGTTAATAATTCCAGGTTACTTGTGCGCAATCACAATTCAAGCTAGAATAACAAAATAGATACGTAGACATTGTTAAGCGTTTCATACTTTTGTATTTAGTGAAATTTTACCTGCTCGTTAAGATTTAGCTGAATTTTATTTAGCAGCTCTGAATTGAGAGCCGATTTTTGAAGTTTTTAATTTGACCGGTATCTCAGAAATGTCACCTCCGAAAACACTTAAGTGTTTTTTTACCCGGTAGGAGTTTTTTTTTTGGATGTTTACTTATTTATCTAAATTTATGAGTGGTGTGTACTCCCGCGTACGTAAGGTCCACGCTTAACATGTTTAGGCCTAAAACACTGCAGTCTCTTTCTACCTCTGCCTACTTGCCGTAGAGTCCGCAGAAGGCGTGACCTTTGACGAGGTCTCGCAGACGGAGCGTACCTAAACTGCGGAGTGTGCCTCCCCGTTCAGAAATCGACTTTTAGTCATACTTAGTTTTTTTTTAATTTTCTAATGGACTGAGGTGTGTTCGGTGCTCATTATAGACACTAATTTGCTCAGGTTTGAAGATATGTATTTAAAAAGGTGTGTGAACTATCGGCCATTTCAATTTTACCTAGTAAATTCTGATGTGCTTTTTCAGTTAGGAACTAATTCATTTTTGTATTTCTTAGGTTTAGTACTTTTAAAAGACTTTTGGAAAACGATGTTTGCTTAACTGTTGTGACGATGATTATGAAACTAAGTACTTAATGTGTTTACCCATATAACCATATTGGGAATAGAGTTTTATAACCGCACTTGTGTTTTATTACTCCTATTCAGTTATTTACTTTTCAGGATGGAAAAATAACTGGGGCTCTGTAGGAAAACGAAACGAAAGGAACGCGAGAGATAAAAAAAAATCAGACGGAAAAGAAATCACTTACTTAATAATATTAGCGAACTTTTAATTAATATAAAATCTTAAAATTAACAGAGCGCAAGATAAATTCGGCTTTATATCATACGGCCCCATTTTATAAAATACTGAATCACGGTGGTGTTAATCTGTCATGTCTTGCTTGCAGAAGCAACAACATTATTTCAAACTCATTTTACTTTCAATTCATTTACTGCACATGAACACGTGCGTTTGCAGCACCTGGAGAAGACTCTTAAATATGAGTGAGAATCACGGAAGCTTTAACATTAAAAAGTAGAATGTCCGTAATACTTTATTATAGAAACTTAGGTTGGTTAAAAGAACTTTTAAGAGATGGTGCGGAAGCTGGCAAGCGTGGGGTAGGTCTTCAACCGCAGCAGCTCGAGCTCGGTCTGCAGCATCACGATGGTGGAGTGGTTCTGCTGCACCTCGCGGATCAGCACGCTGCGCGTCACCAGCAGCTCCATCCTGCAGAGAGAAGGTGCCATGTGTAGGTGCGACATTCGTCGAATAGCCGAACTAAACGATCCTACGTCGCGCTAGAAGTTTTGATGATCGGTTGCGTAAATACAACTTCCGATTTTCTCTCTGTGGACTTCGGCCAGTAGGCGTCACATCTCTGAGATATCTCTCTGTTGCGAGTCTTCCCCACAGATGCAATGCATGTAGACACGGATAAAACAGCCTCACCAGCCGGCTTAGTATAGCATGTAAGGTTCGAGTCGAGTAGCGCGGTAGACTCAAAAACAAGACGTGCAAGCAAAAGAGCCTCTCACTTTTGAATCCGTAGTCTACCCAGGTGTACCAAGTGTCAGAACAGAACAATTGCCCATAGTCCACCCGAGTGAAATTATCAGATGGATTCCGGGTAAGGGAGGCATGCAAGTTAAAGCGAGATAACGCTCTACGATCTACGGATCCAAAATCATCCGAGGAGGCCGATGAGGTATGGCCAGGAACTTACCTCTTCCTGAGCACGCGCCGCACGCGGATGGGCTCGAGGGGATCCTCGTGCAGCCGCTTCTCGGACACCTTCACGTTGAGCTCCAGCACCAGCTTCTCCAGCGCGCTCGACTTGGCCTGCAGCGCTGCGATCTTCAACTACCCTCGACAAAAGAAGATGTAAATGTGATGATTCGATGCAACACTACTCGTGTATTTACATTTAGAGACATAGCAACGTTGGGTAATGAGACTAATGAGATGCTTGCTCTTGAATCAATCGCGGCACTTACGCTTCTTTTTCCATGCTCCAGTGTAAAAATAAAACTAATCTGTTCAAAGGAAAAAGCCAAAGGAATAGCCGCGAATGAGTCTAATTCAAAAGGATAGGTACTAAGCGATTGGACTTGAAGAGAATCTGTGTCGTCGTAATTTCCCTCGTTTTTACCATCCCAGCACTTATCCAACCTAAACATAATGTTTAACGTCGACATTTTCCCCACATTACAATAACCGAGTAACGTCACACGAAAAAGTCAAAACAATTTTTGAAAAATCATTATGTTCAGCATGAGTAAGTTTCGAGTCCACTCTCTCACCCTGAGAGGCGAGGGAACTATTGTCAGTTCCAGTGTGCCAAGTATCTGCATTGTTGCCAGCTCTCACCTCCAGCTCCTCGGCCTGGTGTATCTGCTCGGCGAGCACCCTGTTGACGGCCTGCTTGCTCGCCTCCATCTCCTTCTCGAGCCGCACGTAGTCCTGCTCGTCCGTGTAGCCCAGCTCCTTGTTCTTCAGGTACAGCTGCAGCTCTTTCGGTATCTGATGGTACGGGTGTGTAAGTTGTCATGTAGGTATTGTAATGGAAGGTAGATTTACTATATCAGTCTTAGAGCAACACTTGTGTTTGATTCACGTTTACTTGGCTCACAGTCTAACAAGTCCACCAACCATAACAAGTCGCGGAAAGTTTCCAAAAGGTAAGAGCAGGAAAAGCTTTCGGATTTAGTGAATAGGTGCAAGGTAGTTTGTTTGAGTGGATACTTTGCAACTATTATTTAAATGTGCGCGTCTATCCGCCGTAATGGCGCGTTGCTCTTGATGGCCTTCTCGATATAATGACGTGAGCGTATGCAGTATCCACGCTAAGATTTCGGTGACCAGGCCTTGACCGTTTCCGCAGGACGGAGCTCTTCAACGGTTCGTCCTATTGACTTAAAATTTGGTACGCATGTGTATAATAGATGGTAATGGTAGGAAGTGACCTTGAGCCGGCGGTAGGTGGCGAGCTCCTGCTGCATGTGCCGCAGCTTCATCATCATCTGCGCGTGCTCCCACTCCTTGGCGAGGATGCCCTTGCGGAACTCCATCTGCTTGCGCATCATGCGCAGCTTCATTTCACCCACTTTCTGCATAAGATAATGATCATTCAATGACATATTACTTAAGTAAAGAGAAGAGTTCCGGAGGATTAAACATTCGATATTAGGATTTACCAACACAAGTATCATTGTGCATGAGGCCGTCGATCTGAACACGTGGCGACAGCGGCAGCGTGGCATAAGTCTTTCCTGATGGTCGGTGTGATGTACAGTAAGGGAAATTGGATGTTTAGCAGGTAGAGATACTTCTAAAATTGGCCTTATTACTATTTCCAGCCAGTCGCATGACATAAATACTCAACATTGAACTTCATGGTGTAGTTTGTCCTATAGTGGGAACAAATTATGAAGGCGGTCAACTTGCTAAACATTCAGATTCCCTGACTGTACGTGTCCACCCGCTTCCGCTGTCAGTGCGCTTGGAGCTTTAGAGATGACGAATCTTTCAATATCCTGACCTGACTGAAGGTAATTACGGCACTTAGATGCGTGCTCTGAAATGTTTCCCGAAGTTCTGGTCCGTACATCTGATGTAGAACTTTACTTACCAATATGACCTCATTAATCTTCTCTATATCTTCGCGGGGAATGAGAGTGGCGTCTTCGTAGTCTTCCATGTGGCCGGTCGTCGTGATTTCTACCTGGCCGGAGGGGAGCACCAGCTGCGAAGATACACTTAGATTATTTCCTTTTCTCCCTAACTACCGATTGGACCGAACTTCCCAGAGAAAAAGTTGAAACTTGTATTTATGCAACCGATCTTCGGAACTTCGTTGCTGCGATATGTAACGTTGTTTAGTTCGGCTATTGGATGATTGGTCCTTAGCCGTGATAGCCCAGCGGTTCGAACTGTGGCCTCTCAAGCAGAGGGTCGTGGGTTCAAACCCCGGGCTCGCACCTCTGAATTTTTCGGAATTTATGTGCGATATCAAATTTGATATTTATCACGAGCTATTCGGTGAAGGAAAACATCGTGAGTAAACCTACACACAGCGACGAAGTAATTCTACGTTGTGTGTGAAGTTCCCAATCCGCACTGGGCCCGCGTGGGAACTATCGCCCAAGCCCTCTCATACTGAGAGGAGGCCTGTGCCCTGCAGTGGGACGTATATAGGCTGATGATGATGACGATGATGATTGGTGGCGCTGGGGCGCTAGGGCGCTACATAGGCACAAAATGTCACCTCGCATTGATTTTGTTCATCTTAGACAAAGCATAGCGATAAGCCAAATTTTGTGCCTAATGGGCTGTTCTGTAAACGGCCCAAGGTCTTCAGCCTCAAGCTTCCTCACCTGTATGGTCTTGTTCCGGGCGGTGCGCTCGGTGACGTCCCTCAACTCGAGGATCTGGTCGTGCGTGCGCGCGAGCTTGTTGCGGCGCGCCAGGATGGCCTTGGTCCACACGCTGTTCGCGTTCTCCACGTACGCCAGCTCCTGGCCCACGCCGCGCATCTGAAACACATCATCATCATCACGCTTGTACTCCCAAATGAGGGAGAGCACACAAAACGCTACATGGACAAAGCCGTTTCAGTTGGCAGGTACAAAGCTATAAGGTCCTGGAGTAGCGTAACTGGTGTGGCGTAGGCGTAAATGTCTATCCTGCGCGCGTGTCGTCTTGCCCATGGGCGTAGCCAACGTTGAGCCCAGGGTGGGGCAGCAGTCAACCTATACCGGATAGTACAACCTGTACCAGGTTTTTTTTGTTTAATTAGGCAACTTATAGGTCAGAGCCAGGGTGGCGCAAGCGCCCCACCTTGGCCCAGTATGGCTACGCCCATAGTCTCGCCCGTGTTGCTATGCCACGTCTACAGCTATCACAAATATCACAATGAAGTCTCACCCGAACTTCGTTCTCAATCTTGATACGGCGTAGCCGTATCATGGTGGCCCACAACCCCTCGTCCATTACGGGCGGCATGTTGCTGATCTGGTCCAACTGCTCCACTCTGCGATATAAATGTATTTACTTATGCAGTTTCTCAAAAATTTCAAGAAGAAATATTTTCTTGTGTTTTGGACAACAATGCTTCAGTTTAATGTCATGTAAAAACACACATTCACGACCTTAGCCTATTGAACATAACACATCATACATACATAGTATTATCAAACCGCGATTAGAAAGGGATTGGAGAGTACCGTTAGCACAATTGTACTTAATAAATGATTAAAATATGATCATAAACCAATATTTGATATCTTCATAAGTGCAGACCCTTATAGATAATAGAATTAATAGCTGAATATTATTTGCATATTTAAACTCTATTCTCGGTAAATACTGTCATTTGCTTGATAAAAAATTGTAATTTCATTATCTGACAAATCTGTCACAAATCACATTATTTCGTTTTATCAAATTACCGTAGCTGTTCAAAAATCAGTAAAAAAACGCTGTATAATTTGATTTTTTTTCCTACTTAAAAACTTCATTGTACCAAAATAACAATTTAATTTATTTGCATACTCTACCACTGACAATGTCATATTATGCATTAGTTCAAAAATGACATATGAGCTTGTTGCTACTCTTAAATGTCGTGGTTGAAACTGGGAGATTATTGGAAAGACAAGTAGCAAACGGATAGAAATATAATTTGTAGACTGATACTATTACAGAAGGTTAGGAACCACGCGGATACCGGTAGGGAACGAAAGAGGCGTGCTGTATAGGCTAACGCTCTGTGCGGACTAATGCGCGTTGGCCGGTATACGCGTGGCTTACATGAAACGCTGACTTAGCTGTATGTAGCTGTCGCTACAAGCTCAATCCCTTTCTAAACGCGGTTCGATAATACATCTGCAGTACTAGTGGTATCTACCCCTTAAAGAAGTCCACGACGTCTGGATGCAGCAGCGGCGGCCTGGTCCCGCTCAGCACGGCGCCAGCAAGCCCGTAAAGCACGATGGGAGTCATCGTCGCGCGCAGGTGGAATTTGGGACGCTTCCTGTTTGCAAATGTGGAGGTTACAATTTAGTCCTTGTGACCAGGACAACAGGAACTTAAGTACATGTTCTTGTACCACCAGGAAGGCATTCGATCAAAATGGGTCATCTGAGGATAAGCGAACAGTAATCACAACACGCGTCGGTCAAACGCTGATTGATGAAACGCCGATGTGTTGCCAAATCAAGGCTGGACAAGCAACATTGGATCAGGCCTCTAAAACTAACCTTCAACGTTATACAGCTTGCTTACTTGAAAAATTTATAGCACTGATCCACAATGATAGGCGATAGATCAGCGAAGGGGTTCTTGAAGGTGCGGTCGAGATACTTGTCCTTCTGCGCGAGAGCGTCGTACGAGGCCTGCACGTCGTCACCCTGCTCCTGGATCACTTTCAGCTCGCCCATTAGCACTTCTACTTCCGCCTCATACTTCGCGATTTCAGCCCTGAACATTTTGAAGGTTTGAGATTAGTAAAGAGAGACTCTCTCTTGAGAGAGTATTAAGAAAGGAATGTTTCGTTGGTTTAAACACGTGAAGAGAATGAATGAAACAAGGGTGTGTAAGAAAATTTATAAGGGAAGTGCGTTAGGGCAAGTCGGGCGAAGGCGTTTTCGAAGAACGTACATATTGAACGTACCTAAGTGTATCAGCGAGGTTCTGAAGAGACGCCAAATAAGAAGCACTTACCTACCCGAAACCGTCGAGCATGTACAGTTGTGTGCAAAATAATAGCAGTGAAGGCAAAATTACTCATAAAGTATGTAAATATCATTTTATATAGAATATAATTGCTAATATTTACCATTTTATATCTAATAGCACTGAATAGTAACGAACTATAATGAATCCCGTATGGTGCCGGGTTAGAATAGCACCTTCCCCTTTCTTCCCGTGGGTGTCGTAAGAATCGACTCTGGGAAAGGGTTAGTGTATTGTGGGCGATGGGCTAGCAACCTGTCACTGCAATATCACGTTTAACCATCTGGTTACCATGAATTTGCTAAACGTGGCACTGGTTTTTTGAATTCATGTGCTCTGCCTACCCCTGATGGGAATACAGGCGTGAGAATATGTATGTATGTATGTATAATGAAGTCGCCAATAATTTCAAGGTAAATGAACAAAAAAATACCATATGATTTTCAAAATAATAGCAGTGACATTTATTTCATGGAAAAAATCAACTAAAAATCTAATAACTTCAAATAAAAAGCAAATATACTTAAAAAGTCTTATTAATATTTTGTGGATTGACCCTTATTTTTAATAACAGCTTCACATCTCCTTGGCATTAAGTCAACCAAGGATTTACATCTTTGTACAGGGATGTCGTTCCATGTTGACTGTACCACATGCCATAATTGGGACTTTGTGGTGGGTTTTTGATAACTTACAGCATTCTTAATATCTGTCCATAAGTTTTCGGTCGAGTTGAGGTCCGGAGATTGAGCAGCCCAGGGTAAAACATCAACTTTTTAGCGTTAAAACATTCCTTGACAATTTTGCTAGTGTGTTTTGGGTCATTATCTTGATGGAAAACCCACTTTAGCGGCATAAAATCCTCGGCATATGGGTACATTACGTCTTGAAGCACCATCTTTAAATAGTACTCTTTGTTCATTATGCCCTCGACTTAAATTATAGAGCTTGTACCATAGTAGGAAAAACATCCCCATAGCATCATACTAAGTCCGGCGTGCTTGACGATCTTTATCGTGTACCTACTGCGGCATGAAAGCGGCACCGGGCGGTCTCCTGACGTACTCTCGACGACGTTTACACCCAAATAGCACGAGTTTACATTCGTCACTCCACAATATATTACGCCATTTCTTCATAGCCCAATTTACGTGTTCTTAAGCAAAAATTAGCCCCTGTTTTATTTGCCTTTTAGTCAACAGTGGGACTTTCCTGGGACTTCTGGCGTGCAGATTAGCTTCAATGAGTCGACAGCGAACTGCAGAACTAGTCACTTTCAAATTTAACGAGTTTTGATAATGTTTTGACGACAGAAATGGTTGTTTTTTTCGATAGGCGTACAAATATGGAGTCCTCTCTTTTTGTTGTAGCCTTTTTTCTGCCTCTTGTTTCGGACTTATTACCTATTTCAGAGCGTTACTGATCATTTTGGCTGAACATTTTAAAATTTCTTGGACAACCTTATAAGTTTTTCCTTCTTTAATCAACCTTTTAATTCTCATTCTCTCTTTACTTCTCATTTCTCTCGAACAAAGCCTTCCACTTTCCATAGTTGTAATTTTTTGGACAAGAATTACTTTTAGACAACAGCAAATTCTATATTCTACTACTGTTAAATAGTCTAACTTGCCCGGGGTGGAGAGAATTATGAAATGAAGATTTTTCTAATAACACTGCTATTTTTATGGAACATCCTTTCTTAAAATTCGTAAATATAAATTCGAAATCAATAAAATTAATAATGCTTTGGCCAGTGCCAGCAATCCTGAGGTAAATAGTTTTTAAATTTGTGGCCATCTTTTGATTACATGGTTTATTTCAGGAAATAATCACCCGAGTACATTTACTGCTATTATTTTGCACACAACTGTATGACAAGAAAGATCAATATAAAAAAAAGCACGTGAGGTATATGGCACTCTCTTGTATCTACCTACCTCGTAGAGAATATGGTGCGATGTGTGTATGTATGTCTATTTATGTATACAATTAAAAAAGCTATTGTATGAATAAGTAGGTTCTTGTTGTTGATTTGTTGTGCTTTCACACAGCAAATTCGTCACATCAAAGCAACGTGGTGCTCTAGCTAGCCTAAAACTTATTGTCATCATGTCATTCCTAACCTCATGTCCTCTAGTCTCTCCGCACCTTCGACCCTGTCCAGGTTAGCCCGACGCAGGCGCATCAAATTCAGAGTCTCTTGGCCAATGACAGAGTCCACCTTGAGCTTCACCAGCCATGTTTCTTTAACCTGTAAACGAAATAGACTGTCGAGTTATCATCGGTAAAAGAATAGGTAAGTTTTCATCCATAAAAAACATCACAAGTTAAGGGAGAGAGGGAGTATAAGTTTTAAATTTTTAAAGTTCAATGTGTAAGGAGATGGACTATGACTTTTCAATCATTTTTTTGTACTGTTATTCTGTCCCTTAAGCCTGACTTACACAACTTGCTTAGGGAATGGTGGTATCCAAGTAATTTAGGTCCTTCTTTGTGCTCAGGAGATGCACCATAAACAAAGATGTCACTTAAGGCGGACTATACACATTACTAGGGACATAAAATAGTTTACATCAGTGCCGCTATATTCATAGATTATCCAGTCCAGTATTGTGTAAGCAGCCGTGGTAGCCCAGTGGTTCGACCCGTGGCCCCTCATGCAGAGAGTTGTGGGTTCGAACCCCGGTCTCGCACCTCTGAATTTTTCGGAATCTATGTGCGGAATGTAATTTGATATTTACCACCTGCTATTCGGTGAAGAAAAACATCGTGAGGAAACCTACACACAGCGATGAAGTAATTAAATACATACACACATACATACATATTCTCACGCCTGTATTCCCAGGAGGGGTAGGCAGAGCACATAAATTCAAAAATCCAGTGCCACGTTTAGCAAATTAAGGGTAACCAGATGGTCAAACGTGATATTAAATGTTGTGTGTAAAGTTCCCAATCCGCACTGGGCCCGCGTGAGAACTATAGCCTAAGCCCTCTCATACCGAGAGGAGGCCTGTGCCCTGCAGTGGGACGTATATAGGCTGGATGATTGATCCAGTATTGTCAATCAAGGCAACTTGCACCTCTACTTAATTAACATTGCACTTTACGTCAAAGTCCCTTGGCTGACCTTTTGGTTGAACTTGACAACACCCTCGTTGAGGGTCTGGCTGAGCTTGGCGTACTCCGCGTGCAGCATCTTGCGGTACTTGTCCCGCTCCTCGTTCCTGAAGTTGACTTTGGCCTCGTATTCGAACACGTGCCGCAGGTCTTCCTCGTTGAAGTGTTCCGGGTCTTTCTCCAGCTGAAAGTCGTGAAAACAAATGGTTGATAGGTAATCGATAAGTTATAATTATGACTGTGGAAGCACTGCATCTTTCTTCTTAGTTCTGATGATATCCATAGCTGCGTTTCGTCTTCAGACCTACTGTCCATCAAAATGACGAGCGTAAAGTCAAAAGCTTATCACTTTTGTATCTATGTTGTCGTTTTCAGTCTAACAGCTACCTATGGTGTTTCAAGGACGGCGTTGAAGTGATGAGGATGTAAAGTGATCACTAGGCACATTATTTATGACATTGATCTTACCTAAAAAGAGAGTGGAAGATCTAAAGACTTACTTAAATTTATTAGTGCAGTCAGGTGTATCTACAAATGGTTTGACAGTCTTTTGCTCACCATACACTGCGGCATCGGTATTGGTTTCTTGATCTCCTCGTGCCACAGCTTCTCCAGGACTCCATCCATCATCTCAATGAGCGCTCGCTCGCGGAAGTCATCCTTGGGCCCGCCTTCTGGCGGTATGATGACTACTTGTGATGGGCTGATGTATGGCGAGATTTCACACTGAGAACAAATTAGAGAGTGGGTGTTTGTGACGCCAGTCGATTGTTTCATACATGCATATTGCATACATGCCTTATTCCCTGCGAGGTAAGAGAGTGATAACAAAGCGACATGCGGCTCTAACCTGTCAAACTTCCCGTTCTTCATTCACATTCATCAATGTTTTTATATTTGTTCAACGGTTTCAGGTACATCTGATTTGACCTCACTTCAGTATGTTTTTGAGACCATCCTCGAACGGTATGCCCTAGCCTGTATTCCTTGTAAATTTGCTTACACAGCATTGTTTCTTTCAAAATTGTTACTCTTAAGTACTAGGTACGATAGGATAGTACTTAGTCAGTCGCTGGAAAATTTTACGAAACTGTGATGAATTAAGCTACAAGTCAGAGTCTACGGATAAAATCTTATTAATTGTTTGTAATGCTTCTAGTGGTGTACATATTTTATTTGGTAGTTTTAAGGTTGGACTGGAATCTGGGTTCCATTTTGTAGCGCTAATGAGTTGGTCTATGCCTCGAACGAAGAACTCCAAAGTCCAAACAGAGCCGAAAAGGCACGGAACCACTGGACTAAGAACACTCACTTCCTCGGGGTCTACTTTGATCAGCCGCTGCGGCTGTTCCTCCTGTCGCCATTCGGGATCCTTGATGGGAATCACCAGGTGGTGGAAGCTGCCACGTAGATCCGACAGCTTGTTCAGTTCTGAAAGATCTCCAGTAAGCTAAACCATTTATACTTAGATACTGGGACGAGCAACGGCACGTTAGGCTTTCATACATTTGAAAATCTCTGACGGAGGGATATATCGTTATATAACGTTCTGTCAGAGAATTATTTAATGTATGGATGGCCTAACGCAGCGAACACGTTAAATGTTACGTTACGATAAATATAGTAAAATGCACATCAGTCTAACTAATAGCAAACATCCTAAACTAAACCTTACAAAATACCTACAGATATATAAAATTAAATACTACGTGGTCTACGTAAAAATCGACTAAGCAAACTACAAAAGTGCAAACAAAAATACGGTGTGGAAACTAAAAGAGACTTGTTGGACCTTCGATGATGAAGCGCAGACGCGCGTTCCGCTCGCAGACAAGCCCCACCTCGCGCTTCTTGAGCGCCATCAGCTCGTCGAACTGCTTGTTGAACCAGAGACGCATGTTCTGGACGTTCAGCTACAATACCGGGAATTTACCGCGCATTAGATGGACAAGCTAACGCACTTAGTTCTGCTCTACTTTTTAAAGAATTCTTCAGAAGAATAACCAGTCATCGAAGAGCAAGCCATACATTCAGATTCTGCAGGCTTAGCACAGCTAAGACTCGCCTCCAATGCTAAGTTAGCTAAACAAAATTCCTTGCAAAATTATATTTTCAAAATCAGCGAAGGTTTTGAAATGAGCCGCAGGTTAGGATTGATAAGTAACTTTTTATTGAAGGCAAAAGTCTGTCGTCTGCGCTGCCCCAAAAAAAGAGGATAGATAAATGTTTCCTGGTGGACCTTGTTATAGGTTATGATTGGATGATGGTGAGAATGATTTCTTTCCTAAAATGAGAATACGTACGAATATAACCACCCTCAAACTGATATAAAGTACCTTGACAATATGCTGCAGCCAGTTCATCTGTAAGAAGCTGAAGGCAAGAGTCTGGGGGATCATGAACTCCGGAATGTTGATGAACTTATGCGCGAAAGTGCCGGAGAGGACGTGCGGCTCGCCGGCCGGCGCCTCTTCTGGCTCCACCAGTTCAGCTATCATCTGACTGTCCATGCTCTTGCGAGCTTGGTCTTTCATAGACGCTGTGGATTCGGCTTCTTCTCTGCACAAAAACGGGTCCAATTTTAAATGTTTAGCCAATAACCAAAAAAAAAGACGAGTATACATCGAAACCATGGTTCATATTTCTTAAAGAATACAACGCCGAGTGATCATGATCACTGACCACGTCAGTAGGTACGGATTCAAAATAAATAGTAATTTCCTAGAAAAGGATGACGGCTTTCTTGTTACACATCGAGTAATGAGCAGCTGCCATAATAATTATTATAATCTTGCATGACTCGGTGAACCTATTTTGACTAACTCTTCGAGTACCGTCCTCCTTGCGTTTCCATCCGTCCAGTGCCTCCTAGACCTTTTAAATCTTTAAACTACATACATCAGTAGATGACTAGAGATGCTTACTTAATCTGTATGGAGGAGGGTTCGGGCTCTGGCTCTACAACCTCCTCCCAGGGTTTGAACAGGTCTTCATCGTTCTCCATCTCGAGCGTGCGCAGCGCCTCGACCTGCTTCAGCTCGGGCCACGTGTCGCGCTGCGTCGGGAGCACTGGATAGTTCTCCACCTGACGCCAAGGCACGAAAAGGACAAAGAAAATTGTGAATTAATTTAGAAAGACGTGAAGCAGAATGCAGTTGATGAGAACATACGCAGATAACGGTAGACAATTTGCATGGACAAGTTATCATCAAAGCACGCCCACCCTAGATAGGATACGTGTATTGACGAACGAAATGACCTCAAAAATACCGGTGTAAAGTGCTCTAGGGGGAAGTCACACTGCCCTCGCATACATCTGGATGGAGAATGTGTTACTATCAAATCCACGTAGGGGATGACCTATGATGGCAATCAAACACACTTCGATTTGTCAGCTCCAATGCCGCGTAATCTCCGCGTTACAGCTATTGTTATTCATTAATATTGTTAAAAGAAAGAGATGATGCCGAAGATGATTCAGAAGCAAAACGGGTCCTATCACGTGGCCATCCGTACCTGGTAGTAGCTGAAGATAGCGAACAGCTTGACCCGCGGCGTCATCATGGCGTCCCAACAGTAGCTCTTAATCCACGCCGTCACCTTATCCTGGGCGCGGATCCTCGCTTCCGTGTGGAGTCGGATCTCCGCACGCTCTTGTTCCGCCTAGAAATAAGGATTTCGTGATTAACTTTTAGAATTTTAAAACTCTAATGATGCGATGAGCAAAAATTTGGAAAATGGTTCTAAGCTACATTAGAGAAGTAGATGGGCTGTGTGGTATTGGGATAAAGAATAAGACTTCTCCATTTCTTCCAAATCGTAAGAGGCGACTAAGACAGGCAAGCAACCTGTCACTATTCATCATCCAGCTTATATACGTCCCACTGCAGGGCACAGGCCTCCTCTCATGAGATGAGAGGGCTTGGGCTATAATTCCCACGCGGGCCCAGTGCGGATTGGGAACTTCACACACAACATTGAATTGCTTCGTTGCTGTGTGCAGGTTTCCTCACGATGTTTTCCTTCACCGTAGCTCGTGGTAAATATCAAATTCGATATCGCACATAAATTCCGAAAAATTCAGAGGTGCGAGCCTGGGGTTTGAACCCACGACCCTCTGCTTGAGAGGCCACAAGTCGAACCGCTGGGCTACCACTGCTTTTTTGTCACTATTACACTAACTCATCCATTTATTTTCAAACAAAAGTTAAGCTAGAAGTGGCTGCAAATCGTGAAATAGTCATAATCATGGTTTTGTCTATGTCACGCTTTGTGTGCTCTATCAACATCATTATATTATATTAGGCGTAATTGTATATATAAATGATTTTTTTTATTTAAATAACTCAAGCTGCCTTATTCTCATTTGAATAAAATCTGCTTGTAGCCATTGCAGCTACGATTCGACTGAGTGTGATTGCAGGCGGTTGTGTTCGGTTACCACAAACGGCGCCAACTGGTGGTAATCACCTGATTAGCTTGTATGAGCTGGATCAGAAATTTCGAAAGCTATGTGTTCTTCCTAAGGTACGTACTAAGCTATGTGATAATAAAATTACGGACGCTGACCTGTTTCAGTCTTTCCTTCTTATGCTCCATGTGCAAGTTGAACTCGGCGAGCGAGAGCTGATGCAGCGGCCTCTCGGCCAGGTTCTCCTCGAGCAGTTCCACGAGCTGCGCGCGCGCCGCCAGGAACGCGGCCACCACTTCCTCGCGCTGCCGCTTGAAGTCCATCGCCTCTTCACGCACCTTCTTGTCTTCTTGGAGGTCGAGGTAGTTCTCTGGGAACAAGAAGATGTTTTGGGAGAGGATTTGAAATCCTCATTGCAAAAAGAGGAGTGTTGTAATTTGGACTCCGATGTAGGTATGTCTGTTTTTGACATCAAAGCTCACGGATAAATGGATCGTTTTATTGTTTTTTTAATTATAATAATCATGCGTTTCAGTGGTCGCCAACCTTTTTGCAGACAAGGGCTGCAGATCGGCCAAAATTATAGCGCAATGGACAAAAATTGCGAATGATTTTCATAATATAGATTTAAAGTTATTACTTAGGTAAGTATAAGAAAAAGAACAATATTCGATATCCAATATTCGCGGGCCGCAGCCGCAAACAGTGAGCCGCGACCGGGCCGCAGGTTGCCAACCACTCATCTACTTTTAGTGAAATACACAACGAAAAAATGTCCACATACTTTCTTGCATCCCTATGATGTTCAAGCGATGGAGGCTCTCGTCGAAGAATTTCAAGTCAGGCGTCTCATGCCGCGGGTCAGCCTTGAGCTCGGGCCGCTTGCTGTTCAGGTACTGGACGGCCACGGTGCGGTTGCCGGCCTGGTGGACAATGTATTTGTTGTGGCCGTCGATGACCGCCTGCCGGATGCCACTTTCGTAGCGGTGGGTCACCACTAGCTTCAGCTCTGTGTAAGATTGACAAGATCGCAGTTCAAGAAGAGATCTTTAGCTCTTATTCTGGATAGTCCATAATTGAGGGCAGTCTTAACAAGTAGGTATGCATTTAGTCCTATACATAAATGTTTGTCAGTGCCTCATTTAGTTCAAGGATTAATCTGTACCCCTAACGCAAAAAGACGGGTTATATCCTTAAGTGAAGACCGAGAGATCTAGGGAGATATAATGGAATAAGTACCGTATTCTTCTCGGGCATCCGGTTCCCTAAGGACGACAGTTCCGTCGTACCCGAACGTAAGAAATGCCTCCAAGTTGAAGAACCCATCAAATAATTTGACGTCGTGACCCGATTCCAAGATAGGGCCCATCTTCACCGCCACTGTGATTCCTTTCTGTAATAACATCACCAAATTATTATGAAAAAGCGTTCGACGAACTAACGATCATATTTATATTAGCCTTTTGGAAACCTATCTAGCGTCAAGATAAATTCGTAACACGGTTGTTTGTGAATTAAGTAGGTACGTATGTTATTTTATTGGCCCCAATTTCCCTCGGTCAGCACAAATGAAGGGTGAATAAGAAATGTCAGCTGTGTAGGTATCTCTGACACTTACTTCTCCACTGAGCTTGAGCACGTGGTACTGGCGGCTGAGGTGGGGAATCCCCACCATTGTGTCCTTGGGGCGCAGTGGAAGTAGCCGCGCATACGGTCCTTGCATCTTGCCGGCAAACTTGTTGTCTTTACCGGTTTCCACGTCTACACAGATTATGCGCTCCCCTGTAAAGGGCGAAGGGAATTGATGGGAAATGTTGTCGTCATTACAGCCTTGAAAGTCACTTATGTTTGTTTACCTATCATGTATTTATCCGAGAACAATACAAGCGCAAAACAGCGCATAGCTTCACCAACTCGCATCAAAAAGCAGTCAGCCAGGCCTCGCCCTATTTCCATGTATCGCACCAGATTTAATTTGTAATCTGTAGACAGCTGAAAGAATTTAACCATTCACAATTTGGGAATTAGCACCATTCACATACACTAATGTAAACAATAATGTACGTTCAAGTAGCACTCAAATAAGCAAGAAGCATTGTATCATACTTTTCCAGCCATAACTATACTATGTGTTCCGTTGCCTTTGAATCATACTGGATAAACTTAAATGGAAAGCTAAAAGCAAGCAAGAACGCACATTCATTACACCTGTTTCCCGAAAAGGGATATAAGCAAAACACATCAAACGCTACATGGCGTAAAGGAAGAACATACCTACCTTCATAATAAAAATATGCCCTGCCGACATAGCAGCAGCAACGACTTCTCTTCCACTCGGCGAGAACACAACTTGCGAGACGATCTGGTGGGTCAGGCACATGCTGTTGACCTTTTCCAATCCCTGTTCCGGGTCGTAAGTCATCAGGACCATGCCATAATTCGGCCCAACCTCGCCGAAGATTATGAGCAGAGGGTCCACTGGACTCGCTTGGAAGGAGACATCCTTGGCTTGAATGTATTTCATGTCCACCTACAATCAGGTCATCAGTCAGTGGTCAAAAAACATTCACCATAATGAAAGTCAAGAGAAATAGGTTCTCACTAGTTTCGCCGAAAGGACTTCATAAATGCAGAGAACTCCTGATTGATTTAATGTTACCATGTGGGTGTAATCAGGTGCTATGAGCTGGATTTTCTGGATATGTCTGAAAACATGCAATTTTCATTAACTTGAGATACCTACCTGTACACATTAACTTTTTTATTTTACAGTTAGGGCGATCGGCATCCTCAGATATGAACAAGGTTTATATGCCTTTGTACGTACTTCTCGTTTCCTTTAACAATTTTCTCCTACCTCTGTTTAAAAGTAACCAGCTCCACGTCGATCTTTTCTTCGGACTCCCCTGTAATTTTGTACACCATGCCGTTGTTTGTCCACATGATTGCGGCGTTGGAGTTGGAATTAGAGATCAAGCGCAGCACTGTGTCCGGTGGTTGGTATGTCCATGCCACTTTCCATCGTGAATCGGTTTTTTTTAATGACTGGAAGAGAAAATTTGGCCTCAATTTGTATTATGAAGACATGAAAAAAAAGTAAAATCTCTTCATATAGCTAAGCTGTCTCCGGCGTATTTAGGGGGCGTCCATAAATTACGTGAGGTGTTTTAGGGGGGGAGGGGGTCGAGAAAAATCTCACCTAATCTCACGATGGGGAGAGGGGGGGTCTCGGCAAATATCACGCAATTTTTTTTCTGACTGTAGCCAAAAAAAAAACAATTTGACACTTCATGAGTGTATCCGAACAAAGAAAAAATTAAGATACTTAAAGTTTTTTGAAGTTACGTCAAAAATAATATAAAATCCAACGCAGCGGAGTGAAAGTTTCAAACTTACAGGTTTATCCAAAGCATACCAGATGTTGCCATTTTTTTGGCAAGGAAAAACCAATTGTCAAGGATTTAAGCGTACCTAATTGTAATACGATAAAGATATTCACTAATTCGTTCGAAAGAAAATAATTTTATCATAACTTCGACGTAATACGTCTACTTATTGCCAATTTAGTTTTATACCAAATAGCTCAATTTAACTGGATTTACAGTTACAGTACAGTGTTGTAGCCCGTCCTATATTTTCGCGCCACTTTCAGCCGAACGCGCGACTCGATGAACGAGATCGTACCTACGACGGCTACGACCTGGGCAGCGGCACACGGACAGGTTTCAACCTGCTTTGTTTATTCTTATAAATGTTTTACTCGACTCGGTGCTCGCTATTACTAATTTAAAATGAGTTATCAAGATTTTTATAACTGTGACTCAGGTTGATGGACATTTGACTATTCCAGATTTTAAAGAGCATGACGGAAAGTCATTTGCTTCATTTTTAATACGCCACTGTCTACCGATGCAACCACTGAATGCCTTCATAAGGATGCCCTACGATCTCTATTGCCCAAGTGTCCGTGATAATGATAACTTAAAGAAGAGATGCTGCAGTACATGCGGCATTTACTTCGCATCTTGCACAAGAGCTGCAGAGCACAGGAGAGCAGCCCATATTGCACTAGCTAAGCAAGAGCGTATGTACTGCAAGGTGCGACCATCACGTATTGTGACACGACGAGCTAATGAATTACTGTGCGCAAGCACCAACGGTTTAGAGTGGCTAGATCAAGAAGAAGTCGAAGGAGCGGATGATTTTCTTGAAAATCATAATATTGACATGTTAGTTCCCATAGTCACTCTTGAGATTGAGACGGCCCATGATTGTCCGTGGACCGAAGTAGAGTAGTTATTCTTTTTTTAATCATAATAGTTACGATTTAAGTAGTGTACAGTTAAATTTTAATTACACATAATTAAACTCTCAGCAATATTGATTGTAATTTTTTTTCATTAACTAGTCCTAAATAAAAGCACGAAGCATTTTTTTTACAATAACAATCCAACGCGTTTATTAAGAAAACCCAGATTTTGAAAAATTTACGTGAGATTCGGGGGGTGGGGGAGGGGGTTCAATAAAATCTCACGATATCTCACCAAGGGGGGAGGGAGGGGCAAAAATTTCAAAAAAACACCTCACGTAATTTATGGACGCCCCCTTACCCGAAGTAGTGGATCAGGTCCATAAATAAGAATGCCGTTCCCGAAGGAACATACGCAAGGCTTATGGTCTCCTTTAAGATTGTCCGACCAGTCCAGGTTAGTCACCATGTTTATACCGTCCGATAGTATCTGAAAAAAAAAAAATGTTTGCTTATGCTGTTATTGAACGGAGGTCTCATGATAGTGGCTGAAGCTTTACCGCTTTTAGAAAGATGATTTAAAGGTTTTGCGGATGATACATCTGTAAATATGCATACTTTTTACACCACACCTTTATCCCTGAACGAGATCCCTAGATCATACAAAACGTTAGAAAAAATCTTGGCTTAGGTATCCACAATTCGAAGTCACTTTCGAAATATTACTTACGCTCAAACTTCGATAAAAATGGTTTTATTGTGACAATTTACTGGCCTAATTATGGCCTACAAAATACTTTAATCTATGTCCTAAGCTTGGTTACCTCTTACAGCATCCAATGGGGAATTGAAGATGTTTAATTTTCAAACGAAGGTATTCAAAAACAGAGTGTCAGACAGACAGACAGACAGACAGACAGACAGAGAAACAGACTTACACTGTACAGATTGGCATCCTTGTCAATAGCATAGAGCTGTCCATCGTTGGACCAGCAGATGCCGACGAGAGGCGGATCGGAGACCTCCCAGCCGGTGACCTCCTCCTTGGCGCGGCGCATCATCAGGTTCGTCTTGTAGCACTGCGCCACCTCCCACACGATCAGCCCCGGGCCCCAGCACTCGCAGACCAGCATGTGGGAGCGGCTTGCCCTGGAAAGATGGAGAGATGAAGCAAGATATCTAACGAACTCGAGGTTTTTGACAGTATAAGGGGCAGCGCAGACGACAGACTTTTTGCGCGATCGAATCTGCGGCGCACAAAAAGTCTGCATGGATTGTATGAATTGTGCGCCGGATGTTTTTGCTCGTTGTGTGCGTTACTGCATATAGTTTCATAGGTTCCATTTTCACAGACTAAAAAGTTCGTCGCGGATAGTTGATGTCTGCGCAGGGTCTAATAGTTAATTGGTCCTTCCTGTGACTTTATTAACTAAACATTATTGCGATAGCATGAAGCGGCAATTAAACTAGTCGTTCATCTAATGCGTTCGCCCCACGCGTTTCAGACTATACCGGTCAACGAGCGTCGTCCTTTATACTAGACTGTCCATCGACCGGTGTTGCCTAATCATGCCGTAAAAGTTGTCACTCGCTAAATACAGTGAACCACCGTGTTATTTACACATTTGTAGTCGCCACATGCCGCATGCCGCATGCAACGCAGTGTCTTATTGCTGCTTAAAGCTTTTAGTGACAGGCTGATCCTGTAATAGGTGTGACGAGACCCTTACGCACATGTAAATCTGATTGCGCCTTGCGACGCCAGTCTGGAGACACAGCAGTCGCTGCCCGGTGCGCCAGCTCCACACCGTGACCACGTAGTTTGGGAAGCCGCTGAAGCCTGCCACCAGGTCGCACTCCATCATGCAGAGCGCCTTGTAGCGGTTCACGTCCATATCTAAAGAGAGTGTTAAGGATTGTAACATTATAGTCTTACAACTTCGCGCGCGACCTTTGCTGGGAATGAGAGGCGGTGGCTGGCAACTTATGTACCATCGAACCAATTGATTCCTGACCCACCATAGAACCTATTCACAGTGAACGTCATAGTGACATTGCATTGCCTGACAAAGGAAATGTTTATGACGTTTATTGTGACAACGTTCTGCGATGGGTCAGGAATCAGTTGGTTCGATGGTACTACAGACTTTAGCGTAGATACTAGCGGTGGCTAAGAATAACATCGCGTGTCGCTTATATCGTGTCGCTTTCACCATTGCCACTTATTCCCAGGGAGGGCCACGAACAAGGTTGTTGGGCTGTAAGAAAGTGTAGGACAGATTCCAGTAGAGAGATCTCTTTAGGCCGATGTTATGCCTGAGGGCCGAAGTTCACAGCGAGAAAAATGGAATTTGTATTTTATGCAACCAATCTTCGAATCTTCGTTAGCGCGATGCGCAATACTTTGACAGTTGATGCTGTTTTGTCGAGGAAGTTGTATACTATTCGTCGATAGGTGGCGCTAGGATCGCTATAAGAGTAAGCTGGATCAGAACGATCCAAGCTAATCGTGCTGGATTAATTACTATAGTTCGGTGGAATACTACCTACTTAGTTATTGACTATCAAACAACATCCAATTCACGTAATTATTTAGGTAAGTATAGTTTTAATTTATAAACAACCTTCATCAATTTCTCAATCCCTCTAGGATCAAGGTGTTATTCCCACGAGACCACAACCTGGTCGGGGCCTACACAATAACCACACTAAAATTTAATTTAGTAAGTCATCATCAATGGCCTCTTTCGTCTGTAACAGACTCTGAAAGGCACGTAAAAGCTAAGGCGGGAGCTGGAAGGTCTTCGGCGCGCTTGGCAGCACAATATTGCTGCAGGTAGGAAACTGCTGCTTTGATATCCTCGGCCCCCCTCTTATCTAAAGTCCGGAACCATGACTCATAATGGGTTTTCAAGTCGACTTACGTACCTTTCATTTCCGCCAGGATCATAAAAGACGGATAAGAAACTATGAAAATTCTCGGATGTTTTGTTTTCTCGGCGAACGCAAATATTGTAGATCTATGACCTGAAAGAAAATCCATACTTAGTTGAATCAACAATAATATTCTTATCCTACTCCTAAGTATCTTAAAACTCTTCAAACGGCTAGACGTTACTGATTGACGCTGCTTTGCTGAGATTTACCCATGTTAAAAAATAACTGCTTTGATTACTTACGAGGGCTGCACTGAAAGTTTCGGGAAACTAATATTTAAATAACATTTTTTATAACGTATTATACCTTTTTACAATCGTCAAAGTTTCCTTATCTTAAAACACTGGCCACATAGAAAAAAAAAACAATGGTTCGGTTTCAATTGTTTTTTGAACTTGATGAGTCGCTGCCCAACATGGAATTGTCACGTGAAAATTTAAGAGCTATGATTTACTACGACTTTAAAAGTGGATTAACACAAAAATAATGTGGAGACCGGATGATTGCTGCTTTTAATAATGAAGCCCCTTCGATGACCACAATATACAGGTGGTTTTCGGAATTTCAACGTGGCCGTGTTTCCCTCATGGACAATGTGCGTGAAGGTCGACCAAAATCGGCAGTCACCCAAGAAAACATCAATGTTGTGCGTCAACTGATTACGGAAGACCGACATGTGACATATCGGGAAATTCAAGAGTCTCTGGGCATTGGAATGAGTCAAATACAAATTATTCTACAGCAAGAGTTAGGCGTGCAAAAATTGTTTTCCCGGTGGATACCTCATCAGTTGTTCGACGAACCGAAAACGACTTGTGTCGATTAGTGCCCCGAAACTTTAAATAAAATCAACAGAGGAAGGTCAAATGCAGTTTTTAGTATTGTATTGGATAATGAGTCATGGATATACGCCTATGAGGCTGAAACAAAAAACCAATTTCGAGTATGGGCCTATGAAGGCGAGATTAAGCCGACAAAAGTGGTTCGCTCTCGCAGCACGGCCAAAAAGATGGTGGCTAGTTTTGTCTCCAAATCGGGTCACGTGGCTACAATTCCTCTTGATGACCGTAGAACAGTCAATGCCGATTGGTATGCAACCATTTGTTTGCCGAGTGTGTTTGGTGAACTGAGAAAAAAAAACCTCAATCGTCGCATCATCCTTCACCATGACAATGTCAGCTCCCATACGGCTCGGTTAACAAAGGACTATCTAGACGGTGAAAAATTCGAATTACTGAACCATCCTCCATACAGCCCTGACTTAAGCCCCAATGACTCTTTCACATTCCCTAAAATCAAAGATAAGTTACGTGGTAAGCAGTTTCAGGCGCCAGAAGATGCCGTGGAGGCGTACAAAACGGCCATTTTGTCGACCCCACCTTCAGCGTTCAATGAGTGCTTCAAAAACTGGTTTGAACGTATGTAAAAGTACATTTAATATAAGGGAGAATACTTTCAAAAGCAATAAAATTACTTTTGATAATTTTAACTGGATATTTTTTTCTATTCCCGAAACTTTCAGTTTGACCCTCGTACATTTATGGCAATGTAAAATTAAACCGACTGAATGTAAAAAAAATATGTCTACTAAGAATTCAGATCATCATCATCAGCCTATATACGTCCCACTGCAGGGCACAAGCCTCCTCTCAGTATGAGAGGGCTTGGGCTACAGTTCCCACGCGGGCCCAGTGCGGATTGGGAACTTCACACACAACGTTGAATTACTTCGTCGCTGTGTGTAAGTTTCCTCACGATGTTTTCCTTCACCGAATAGCTCGTGATAAATATCAAATTCGATATCGCACATAAATTCCGAAAAATTCAGAGGTGCGAGCCCGGGGTTTTGAACCCACGACCCTCTGCTTGAGAGGCCACAGGTCGAACCGCTGAGCTACCACGTTTTTTTTTGCATGAAGAATCCATATAAGTTGAACAAAATTTCGCCATAGTTCAGGCGTAAAATAGGATCTCAAAATCTGTTAGGTATATTACTAATACATCATCTAATATCATGTTGAAAATTTTACGGATAACTCACGTTCATTAAATCGAGTTTAGCTCGACATGTTTCAGACTAATCCGTAGGCCTTCATCTAGGAGCCGCGGCGGCTGCTGCAGCCGAGCGCGAACTGCGCGCCTCCGCTCTCTTCGCGCGACTCCTCGTGCACGACGAAACTAACACCGGCACACGCTCGATTTAATGAACGTGAGTTATCCGTTAAATTTCCAACATGAATGAGTCTCACGGTAGTTTAACGTTCAATGTCCTCTAATATCCATAAAATGTAAATAGATATTTGCCTGCTATTACGTCCACTCCATCCCCATCAGTTTTGTTGTTGGCGACATACACCATTTCGGTGTGTTGTTTCAAGTTGAGGAATATGATGTAGATGTCGTGAGCGATGGCCAACACATCGTGTCCAACAAAAGTCATCGCGTCCAGGCGCTCCGGAATCGCCCATCTGAATCACAGTAAGTATAAGCACTTGTAATTTTTTTTGTAATATAGTACAGTAGGTTGTACTTGTAAAGTAAATACGGACAATTGCAGAGAAAAATAGTTCTCAGGCATTGCGTTTTTATATAGCTAGCTGACTGTACCAACGTATCTGCTAATTCAGTAAAGTCCCTGAAATAGACAATGTGGATCTAAAATACTTAGCTAGGTAGGTAAATTATTTATGATAAAGCTTCACTGGTTACCTAACTTTTGTGCTAAATTCCAAATCCTCCTCAGATGCTTCAGCATTTGCATTAGGTGGTTCAGCCATTTTAGGTTTTACTTTACTTCTAATTAAATAGAAAGTTAGACTTAAGTCTTACGCCTAATTTAATTAAGAAGTAATAACTAAGTATTGAAGTAAAGATAAACACTAATTGATCCGTTTCAAAGAAACATTTCTGTTCAAGGTTTCTAGGCAACGGAAATAGTTTTTAATAGAGTATTTTATGAGGTCACCACAAGCATAGATTTAATTTTGTATGAAAATGTGGATTAGTATTATAAAAGACCGCCCCAAATTTTATCGTTACGATATAAGCATGTTTCGGTTTGAAATAAAAATAATAATTACTCGTGCCATGTTAACGTCAAAAATCTTTTTATAATATTATAAAACAGGATGTATAGTTTTTTATTGTACATAAAATAAAGAATGAAAAGAACGTGAATATTTTTATATAAAAAAAAGAAATGTTTTTATGGCTTCGTTGTGACATGAGGAGTGAAACGAAACGCTCACCAGTCAGCTGTCAAAAGGAGCAGCAAAAAGATGAGTAAAGTGATTAATTGATAAGAATTATAAGAATTGCATCGAAATAACACCAACAGGAGATGTGTACAGTGCCGAAAATACTGACTAAACACTCGTGTATAAAATGTGAATTAAATATATAGTCAAATAGTCCCTTAAGATGTAAGTATTACGATTTGCGTAGCCTCCTACTTTTGTGTTTATGTTCACAGAGGGTGACACACAAGGGGGTCTATTGTTTTGAGCTTCTCCGAGTGGAAACTCTGTACCTTTTTTGGTGTTTAGGGATAACTTGACGGAGTTGGAGACGGGTCCGGTGGCGCAGGGATGGAACTCGTCCATTTCGGACTTCGCGGAGATCACAATGGACAGGAACTTCGCCCTGCTCCTTGTGTCGCTCATCTCTGCCATCCTGTGGGTTGTCTACATCACGTACTACAACAGCCGCGTGCTCGGCTACATACTGACCCGCCTCATCAACAGATTCTACTTCCAAGATGAAAACTTCAAGATTGGTGAGTCTTGTTATTACAATTACAATTTCATTTGACTGACAACTTTATTGTTATTAGACAGTAAGCCTCATATCCAATTCATGTGTGCACATAAGAAGCTGTATATTGTTGTTTTAAGATATTTATTGCGACTTTAACTGTTTAAATTAGCTTAATTACAGCTAAAACAGCATTCAAGACAAAATGGGCTAATAGCGTCTAATGGTTTCAAACACCCTATTCATTAATGAGATAGGGAATTAGTTTCTTGTTTTTGAAGAGAAAGAATGATGCGTGATTCTTATTCTTTGGGACAACAGATAGAAAATTAACAGTTTTATTTAACATCTTTGTTCCGAATCGGGGTAGGCAGAGCACACAAAACATTAACTTAACATACAACAATTTCAAGTTTCATAGTCACTAAGATTTAAAAAACAACATTATTACAACTACAATGTGAATAAGACAACATGGTTGGATCTTAACATATGACCTTATGCAATTAGAGTTGAGCATAACTGTCATTGGAGTTTCAGCTACTACAAGCAACTAACATACATTTTAAGGTCATAAGTCAGTTAGAATTTAAACAGCAAAGAAATGACTCTTAATTATTTATTCATACTTCAAGTAACTAACAAGAAGTGGTTTTAAAACAATAAGTTTTTTGACACAGTTGTGATTCTTGTTGATGCATATGAAATTTTCCATGACAAGAACTATGAAACTAAGAATTCTTTATTGAAATTCACTGAATAAAACACATGTTATTAGTAGAATTTGTGGATTGGGAACTTCCCAACACTGACTTACTTCAGCACAGTATGCAGGTTTCGTCATGATGTTCTCCTTCACGAAAAGTGCTAATGGTGAATATCATTTTCGATTACTCATTTTGTGCAAGGGGCCACAGGTAAAACCCGTAGGCTACAGTGGCTTCACTAAGTCTAAGCCCTCTCATACTGAGAGGATGCTTGTGCCCAGCAGTGGGACTTAATTAGGCTGGATACTTATTATTATTGTTCATGGAATTCATGCACCTAATGCTCTTAATAGGTCATTATTCTCAACACTTTTTTTTATCGGATTCTTTAAGAAATGTGTATATAATAGTCTATTGTGTACCTATCTATAAGGCACAGACACTATACAACACACTTATTGTACCAATTTCTTAAGGAATCTGATAAAAAAAGTATTGAGAATAATGACAGCGGTTTAAACACCCTAATATTCACCCTAATATTCACCCTAATGCACCTAAATAGGAAATTGGTTGAGGTATATTTTAGATTTAGAGGAATGGCTTCTGTCACTATTCTGTATAGCTCTTATATTAAAACGTAAAATAGTGCAAGAAGTGGCTATAAAATAGTCATGATTTTGTTGATGTAATGTTTTGTGTGCTCAGTTTTACCCATTTGTGAATACAAGTGTGGTGTTTGTATGTATGTAATAATTGTTGAATTCAAAATTATTGTGCTTTTAAAATTTTTGTGGATTTGTGCAGCATTGCCCAAAAGTAGTAAAACAAAAGAGTGAGAGTGAAACAAACTTTACTTTTTGGTTCTGGAATACAAAAGGTTAACAAAGTTTACAAATGAACCACCTTTAAGAAAATCTATTCAGATTATAAACAATGTTGAACTGTATTTTCCTTAAATGAGAATACTGTTTAGGTTTTACATAAATTCAATTTCCTACTGTATTTATTTATATCTACAGCAATTAGTCATCAATATTATTGTCAATAATGAAAAACATGGAAGACTCGCGTCTTTAAATTGAGTTTAACTGGGCATGTTTCGAGCTTCGTTCGCCGCGGCTCATTAACCTAAAACATCTAGAGTTACAGTCAATTTAAGAGGAAATATGCCGGTAGAGGGAATTGAAAAATAGGTATTTGCTAAATCTATTGCTGTCGCACCGTGACCTGCCCAGACGACGTCGAGTGCGATAAGAACAACTACAACTCGGACCGAAAATACCTATGAAAATTATTCAAAAACAACGTTTCGTAGTCCCCTGATTTCTTCTCCAAAACTTAACCGATTAAATATGTTTTTTCATTAAATGTTTAAAAAATGTCATAACTGTGTTTCTATGTTCTTATATTTTGATATAATTGTGTTAAAATTGGTTTCTAGAGGTTTGAACACGACGGAAAAAACTTACCAATTTTTCATGTTTTTGAAGGTTAATATCTCCTTTAATAATTCAATAAAGAAAATAAGGAAAACATAGGAACATGCTTATATATCATTAGATTGTTGATGTAAAAAATCAGTGTTCTACGGGTAATATCCAGCGAGGAATCAGGGGACTACGTTTCCATACAAAATATGACCGCTCCATTTCCTCTTAAGAACTAAGCTATCCATAGTTTTCATTATGAATGAGTCTCACATTAGTTTCATGTTCAACCATTTACATTTACAGTAAAACATTATACTTAGTATAGTCAAAAACATAACTACATCTCATGTCATAGCCACTTTATGCATAATTTTATGTTTAAACATGTCTATGTTTCATCTGAAAGAGGTGTCATAGTGACAGGTTGCAGGCCTGACGCCTAAAGCTTTCCTCAGCCTAAAGCTTGCAACAACCACGGAAGAAATGGAGAGGTGTCATTCTAAACCCAATATCACATGGAGATACATCAGAGATCTTAATATGTCTTCAAAACAAGCTCTTCAACAACTGAACGAAATAGCATGATGTAAAGATAATATCATTTGAGGACCGTAATTAGCTGATGAATACTGATAATGATAATAAAAAAATGTATATGCATGAGTAAAGCAAAGTCCAGCTTGCATTTGTTAGTGTAATAGACCAATTAACATTCAAAATATGTGATGCCCTTCAATGTGTATCAGTGTGCTGAATACTAAACCATGAACTCTTTAGTACTCATTAATACTCAATTAGTACTCAAAATAACCGATTTATACTCGTATATCCTTTTTTAAATGAAAACAATACTGACCTTGAATTTTTTCATTTGCTTTTAGTTAAGTTTTAGTTAAGTTAAATGTCGAACTAGATAGACAGTCAACCTTTAAGAAACAAATAGGATTCTTAATGGTACTGCCCGTGTGGTGGTGGGTCTAGGAAAACCTCTCCATTTCTTCCTTGGATGTCGTAAGAGGCGACTAGGGAAATAGGTTTAGGTATGCATTAGGCGTCAGGCTAGCAACCTGTCACTACTATAATACCTCTTCCATCAAACCTAAAATTAAGCTAGAAGTGGCCGCGAAGCGTGAAATAGTCATAATCAAGGTTTTGTCACATTTCGTGTGCTCTGCTAATCATCGGACAGAATTCAGCAACCGAACACAGCCAGGCAGCGTGCACGAAATCATGTGCGTGTCGATCTCTTCATGCCTAAAAGCTATGACGACGGTGATATGACGTATTCACGTCGGCGCAGTTCTAGACCAAATTAAATTGACCTGAATCATGCTATAATCCTCTAGATTAGACACTAATTAATAGCACCACTTATGCATAAGCCATTCATGCTACTTTTAATCGTAATTGTATTGATATTGGTACTTCAATTTCGACAGTACTTTAACAATCGAATTTATTAGCAGGGTTTATCTTATCTGAGCTTTATCAGTTTCAAAATCAGATCTCCTATAGGCTTATGTGTAGGTGGATTCTTGGTGTTATTGTTATGTAGAACAAATTGGTTGTCTAGGATTGATATTGACACATTTAAGTATCGTGTTGTCGGGTTTAGAGCAACACGTCGATATTTCTTCTGATGATGTTGTAAAAGGCGACTAAGGAAATAGGTTAAGGTATATTTTAGGCGACAGGCTAGCAACCTGTCAGTATTGTACCTCTTATAAACAAAACTACTGTGAGACTCACTCATAGGAAAATAAAACACGTTTTTATATCGAAACTAGCTCGATATATTTCGAGCCAATTCGTTACTATTGTACCTCTTGATTTAAAACCTAAGTAACATGCTAGAAGTGAAATAATCATGGTTTTGTCTATATGGCGTATCGCGTGCTCTGTCTACTACATTTGGTTGATTGTATAATATTATACGCATACGCTGAGTTTAAAACAGGATCTACCTTTTTCTAAGCAACTTTATCGCACCTATTTCCTGACTTACGGGACATAATGTCAACACAAAAAAATCGATTGGCCCGTGTAGTCAGGGAAATTGGATGTTTAGCAGGTTGAGATACTTCTAAAATTGGCCTTATTACTATTTCCAGTATTAGGTACGTAACGCAATTTGGGGGGAGGGGGAGTCTCGTGAAACGTTACGATGCGTTACTATGGCGGGAGGGGGGGTCCAAACAAGGCCTTACGTTACGTAACATTGGTTTTAGTAAAAAACTAGGGAACAAAATTTTCCCTTGTTGGCAACCTTTCACTGTGTACGTCACTTTTACCTTGTATTTCAAAAGTGGCAACACCTTTCGTTTATGTTTACGGGAATTTCCCCGATTGTGTTGTACCTAATGCCATTGTTAATATATGTTGGTCTTCCCGCCCTCAGGTTCTTTCACCCTAAACGCTCTCTCCGGCAAGATAATGTTCCGCGACATCGTATACGTGACGTACGACTACACGCTGCGAATCCAGGATGGGTACCTCATCTTCCGCTGGTGGCGCAGCTACGTCCCCAAAGATGTCTCCGAAGGTACGGACTGTTGTCATTTCGAACTAAGACACTCGTGAAGCGCACGAGCGTAAACAACATGCATTTGTCTCAGATTGATTGCTTTTTTGGACTGAATGAGGCAATGCAACTAAGAAGTAACTGTGCAAACCGTCACTGATGACGTGGATACAATCCTAAACTTCTAAAAAGTTTCGAGTGACGTCACAAGTTCATACTCTAACTGACAGACTAAATATAATGATATATTCCGAAGTCCTAACCCAGTCGTCACCCCTATTGAGTATAGGACTTGTGTCTGAGACGAAGCTGTTGGAGTTGAAGCTATATTTATATTTTGTTCCATCTATTTTCCAGATCTTTCGCACTCTGACACCCGTCTGTCCATAATGCTGAACGGCTTCGAGCTGCACGTGTACAACCGCTGCGAGCTGTACAACGAGCTCGAGAAGACCTTCGGCCTGGAGCCGCTCGTCAAGCTGCAGCAGGATGACGCCGGCCGCGAGCGCGCCATGAACACTGCCAACGAGAAGCGCCGCCGCGCGCAGGACACTGTCCGCTCTGAAGCAGCCCTGGCCAGAACATGGCGGGACCTCATTCCCGTCATCAAGATAGACATCTGCACCAGCCGCATCGTATTCGGCAACCGCCTGGTCCCCACAACCCTCTCGATAAGCGTCGAAGAATCTCACTTAGTCTACAGCACCAAACCCCCCGCTTCAAGCCTCGATCATCTTATGCACTTCGTCAAAGCCAAAGCCGAGAACTGCAAGGTCATGCTCGCCCCCAGCCCGAATTACACCGCTATGGTCGACGAGCCACCTCGATATATGGGCGAAGGTTTCGTCGTCATGAGCTCCAACTATATCGAAGTGTATTTCTACATGGACGAACCAGGCCTAGTGCCGGAGCAGCCGGTGCTCCTCCAGCTGGCCAATGGAGATGTCGTGGAATCTGCGCCGCCTATATGGGGCGTCGACATCAAATGCGGGAAGGGCACAGATTTTAGCTACGGGCCGTGGGCGGACAGACAGAGAGATCACCTCTTCAAATTCTTCTTCCCGCCGGATTATAAGAATCTAGAAGTAACCCCCCAACCTAAGCCAGGCGACCGAAGACAAACGCAGTCTTTCGATATACGCTTATCGACCCTAAACGAAGCCACGATAGATATCCTGTTTACGAAAAACAAAGAAACGAACGCCGTTCACATAAACATCGGTGCCGGGTCCTACCTCGAAGTCACACTCCCTTGGATTGTCCTCCAAGATGGGTACACAACGAAAATAACGGGCCAGCTGCTCCATTTAGAGGCCACAACGAGTCTGCAGTACAGGAGCCTGGCGGAGAGCGAAACTCTAGAGTACACAGTCAAATGCCACTACCCTCTCGTCTGGAACCACCACCAGTGCTGGCAGCTGGGCTTGACGGGGTGCAAAGCCACCGCGCATCTCGTCTACACGCATATAGACTTCATTCAAGATCTCATAAACGACTGGTCGAACAAGTCCCGTCCCGACATTCTACACTTCGTTCCATACACGTGGAAGATCTCATTGCTGCTCAAGGAATGCGAAGTAGTCACCGTGTGCAATCAGTACAACTGGATAGACTGCAGTTCTACAAATCAGGAAAACAACCACGTTGCTTTCTGTGGGGATCTGCTGGATGTGTCCTTTGATCTGCCCTTCGTGGATTTCTTGCCCGACGTGATACCTCTTAAGATTTGGATCCAAGGAGAAGCCGTTGATATGAGCCTGTACTTGCCAGAGGTCAACACTTCCCGTCTGCTGCTCCTATCCTTAGACAAAAACATGAAGTTGGTCCCGTGTAGGCTCAAAGCGTCAAAGTGGAGAAGAAAGTGCGTGAAGTCACAAGGATGGGTAGAGTGCTGGTCGGTACCCATTGTGGCTTTAAGCTTGCGGTACAACTACCATCCGGTACCGCCGCTCGGCCCGGAGCCTCAGGCGGACATAACGACGCCAGAGAAAGAAGAAATTCTCCTCTCCCCGATAAGGATACCTCGGATGAGGAAGCAGCCTCAAATGAACTGGACCGTCGACGGCAACACGTTTGACCGCACGTCTTTGCCTCCCGATAAAGTAAGCGTGGAGTTAGAAGTTGGCCCCTCCATACTTCTCGCGTACGGAACTATAATAACCAGCTTCATGAACTTGGTGGAAAACATTTTCGGTGAAGACCAAATTTTCACAGACATGCAGAAGATGCCAAATATGGAAACATTCTTTTGGTCGTCTTCTGAGAATACTCCGAAACCTGACAGGAGTAGTATGAATCCTCATACAGACATATCCATAGATGATTCGACTGACTCCAGTAAAGGCGCGTTTGATCCGCGCCGGTACCGTCCGCTGGACGTGACAGTATCCATAATAATCCATGACATCCAGGCGCATCTAGTCAAAAACTGCAGCGAAAATGAGCCACCCTGTCCCGTCGTGCTCATCGAGAGATTCGGCTTCGAAATGGACAAGACTTTCAAGGAAACCAAAATGCAGCTTCTCCTCAGCCCTTCTATATTAGTATCGGCCAATAATCTATCGCGGACGAACCCGAATAATTCGGGAGCTCTCTACCAAGGGCACTTGATGCTCTCGTCTTTCCAATTGCGTGGACATGGATTCTTCAGCGATACGAATCGGTCCGTTGAAGAAGAAACGATAGAGTACGCGTGGATGATGGAGCTCCAACTAGGCCAGCTGACCGGCCGGCTGACGTTGCCGCAGCTATATCAAATAGTCTCTTCCCTCGAGACATTCCTGCTCCTCATAGGAGACAGCGAGAACGAATTGGTCCCACCCAATTCCTTAAAACATTGTCACCACGGACTAAACAACACTATGTGTCCCGAAACAGATCTTGCGTTAAAATACCGCTGCCCGACGACCAACGAAATCAAGTACAAAATGATCCGGGTCGCGATTGACCTGATTGACATTTACATCGCGGATAGCAACACCACGCTACAAACTTGGGTGTCTCCCGTCAGACTGAGCTTCTGCAACCTGCACGGGTCTGGGTTCGGAACCGGCATAACTGCTCTCTTACCCAATGTTAAGTTAGCGCTCTTCACGCAGACCAATATGCAGAGTAATACGCATCACGTATCAAACGGAAGCAACAGCAGTCAGAGCAAGTTACCTGACAGCGAGAACTGGGTTGGAGTGGGATCTGTGGCTCTCGGTCCTGTGCTACTCGAAGCCGCTTCTTCCTTACCCCAAAGTCCAAGGAACCTGCACCTCGTGCAACAGAAATTCTTGAAGCTTCACGACGATAAGACCAAGCGGTTATGGTTCTTGTGGCCCAACGAAGGCAAGACAGCGCTATGCGGTTGTATAGGCGGATGCGCATTCTTCGGTTCAAACAGAAACGGACCTAACTTCCTAAGGCCGAATGCTTCGGATCTTCTTGAGGGCGTCAACATCGCCATGTTTAACATCATAGAGACAACTCCTGGTGAATACGGCTACGGTCAGAGTTTACTCCATCCGGGGCAGCTGGTGTTCCATACACCCCCTTACAACAGTCTCAACGTGTGTTTGCAACCGTCCAATACCGCTACGTTGATTCCGTCCCCTCTGCCACAGAATCTGAACAAATCCCCACAGAGTACGGAGCGGCGGAGCTTGACGCGACGCTTCTCCTATACCAGCATGGGGAAAGGAAGTAGCAATGTGCTAGTCTCGAGCACTAAGAGCGACGTACCCTACGCGCGCCTAGTAGACTCTACTGTCCCATTGGGCAGCACCAAAATTGACAGCGATTCGAAGCTTCACAAGAGCGTACTTAGCGTTCCTCAGATGGAAAGCAGCGTCTCAGATTCAAAACTGGCGCTGAATTGTACGGTCAAAGAAAATACAAATTTGAATAAGAAAGTTCCCGCGCAAACGGAGGTGGAATCCTTCGTTGTTCCCAAAGTTCCGGCCAGAAGTGTGGCCGTTTCAGAGTCTCACTATTCTCTTAACTCGCATCCGGCGCCGCATGAGGAAGCTGTGCCGCTGGAAGTGCAGAGAACCATGTCGATCACCAGTGAGAACCACTCTGAGGCTTTCTTCTCCGCAGACGAAGACATGTTCCCTAGCCGATCGTCCAGTCTCAAACATTCCTTTGGGAGCCGCCATAGCAATCACAAAGACAAGAGCTCGTTCGGCATCAACGACATAACCAATGAGAAATGGACCAATTCAATGCCGAGATCAGAAGTAGTTGACGGGCCGGATACCATGAGCAATTTGAGTACGGGTGCGCAGCCCGATTCTGAGAGCGGTTCGGTATCATCGACTTCATTCATTTCTGCGATTTCTTCCCAAGAAGACATGACATTGGTCAATCTCCACATGCAGACCAACAAGCCTATCGTCGACTCTCCCCTCCTCATGGCCAGCTACATGCAAAACCTGCCCCAGTACAAATGCTCCAACTGGAGCGTATGCTCTCTACCCAGCGGCAGCGATGTCTTTACGTTGCCGTTGTTCAAGCGGGCAGATGACGGAACGTTGATATACGTAGGCCAAAAATACTTGCCGAAATTCGAACCGTTTGGCAAGAATCACATACTGAAATTAATTGCTAAAAAAGAAGGACATACAAGTCAAACTCAGCACGGGCCGTTTTCAAATCTAACCCCTAATTTCAACTCGCAAATCAAGGCTCATCCTTACCCTCAAGCTTGGTGGGACTTGCAGCAAAACATGCAGGACAACCAGGAGAATGCCACCGATAAAAGCACGACGCCGACTGCTACTACAACTAGTGATAGCAAAAGCGGGGTATTCGTCAAATTAAGGGGTGAAATCGACATTATGCTGACCCCACTAGTCCTTGAGAGCACCCAGAGATTCGTCGAGTCTCTCACGCCCGTGCTCGCAAACATCCATCCAATCACAGTGATCAACCACTTACGGCTGCTCTGCATATCTTCAGTGCAAAGCTCTAACATCCTAAAACAAAACCAGTATGCCACTAACTGGCTGCCGTACATGCAATCGCGGAACCAGTCCAACATAGCCATGGATAAAGACGACAAGTGTAAATTGGCCACCATACCCCATTCCAACGTTTACGAAGAAACTATCTGCGACCAACTTCAAGCGACTGTTACAGTTCCTAAAGTTAACGTGATATTTATCCAGTCTTCTGTAGTCGAAGACATGATATCGTTCTCAGCCTTGGACAACATCCAGGACCTGACATGCGTGTCCTTGTTCGGAGTTTCCGTAGAGAATATTACTGCTAAGTTCGTCAGCTCCAGAAAGACGTTGGAATCAGTGCAGTTGTATTACCGGCCGACGTTGCGAGCGCTGGGCAGTAAGAAGACATTCGGTATCATGAAAGGGCCTCGCGCATTAATTTCAACGCAGTCTTCTGGGAGGAAGAGGGGCCCGGAAAGAGGTGATCCTGTGTACATCGAAACTTCGCAGCATCAGTGCGAAGACACCACAGTCACACTGAACGTTGGTGAGTAAGAAATGCTATGCTTGATTCTCAGAATGGAGCTCCCACATGGTAATAAATCATTTCTCCTTTTCCAGGTAAGGTCCACGGACAGCTGCGTCGTATTCGAAACGAATCGTCACAGCTAAAAGACGCTACAATCACAGGCATCCCGTGCCAACATTCCAAAGTGTCTTTCAAGTTCATCAAAATCGATCCGGGCACCAAGACTTGCGAAGCAACGGTAAGGACTTTACTATGATCATCCCTGGCCTTAAGTGACTGTTTATCCGACTTGTTTTTTACGTTTTATTTGTCTTTTCCAGTGTTGCCAGAACGGGGCAACAGATGCCCAAAAGGAAAACGCCATAGGCTACATAATGTTCGAATGCGGGCTCGAAGGCATCTCGATCAAGGTCTCCAAACATTCCCAGTCCCACAAGCCGAACGAAGAGAAGAAACCGGCCAAGCCCGAGCCCGAAAGCTGCAGGGAATCTGTCAAGTCTGCCGAGGAACTGAAGCCTGATAAAGAGAAACCTAAATCAAGGTCTTCCGGGATAGAAGACCTATTCCGGAAGCGCGAGTCCAGTTCCAAACCGAGCACGCCTAACTTGGGGACGGCGCAGGCGGCGCCTATACCCCCGGAGCCGTCGACGCCTGGCCCGGACGACGTGGCAAGCACCGACACGGCGATCGTGCCGGTGAAAGACAACGGAAACATGTCGTCGTGCGCCATCGATCTCAAGGTCGTGTGGTTTAACTTCGCGGCGCCTCCGAGGACGCCGATCACGAAAAAGATTGATTACACCAGGTGAGACAAATAGCTCACTGCTTTCCTATCACTATTTCTTTGCGTCGATGAGTTGCGTTAATACTTACTTACCGTATTGAGAGGTTTTGTTTGCTTTAAACATAAAACTACTGTGAGAGTCTCTCATGGTGAAATGCAATTTTATACACTCACGTATTTTCCACGTTTTTTTGGGTTCCGTACCCAAAGGGTAAAAACGGGACCCTATTACTGAGACTTAGCTGTCTGTCTGTCTGTCTGTCCGTCTGTCTGTTCGTCTGTCTGTCCGTCTGTCTGTCCGTCTGTCACCAGGCTGTATCTCACGAACCGTGAGAGCTAGAGAGTTGAAATTTTCACAGATGATGTATTTCTGTTGCCATAGAACAAAAAATACTAAAATCAAAATAATAATAATAATTAAGGGGGGCTCCCATAGAATAGAATTGCTGTTTTGGGTCTATTTAAATAACTGTAACAGCTAAATACTTGAAATGCTCACATAATATTTAATTAAATATCTACTTTAAAAATAAATAATTAAATTAAAATAAAATTAGCGTTTAAGGGGGGCATTTTTTGCAGTTTTTTGTAGGGAATCCTTCGTGCGCGAGTCCGGCTCGCACTTGGCTGGTTTTTAATTATTATACGAGTATGAGCTTAGACCGGGCCGTTTATATAACGACTAGTTGCGCCAAACGACCTTCTTCATGTCAGATTGCTGATAAGGCCTCCTTTTTACTGGATCAGACAATGACATCGGATTTGAGGAACATAGAATCGCGTTGTATTTGCTAGCGCAGACTTTTATGCGATACTTGTTAGTGGATTTTCCCCACTTCTCCGCTCTGGTGGTCGCTCTAATCGCACCGCGTTCCAGGCTGGACTGGAACCTGCTGAGCACGGCGTCGCCGGCCATCAACGCGTGGATGAACCCGTGCAACCGTCTCGGCATCCGCGTGGTGGCGCTGTACCGTGCGCACGCGCGCCGCCTCACCGCCACCGCCGCCAGCCTCATGGCCGCCGCGCTGGATTTGGCCCCCCACCACACGCTGCCCAAGGTAACCAGTTACAAATACTAGTGCAGAAAAAGGAATGGCACTACGTATAGAAGGTCCATTACACAGTATCTTTCTATTTTACACCGAAAGAACGTTTCGAACCATAGAGGACAGAACCTATAGAGTACTAATAATGTCATCGGATTTGTTCGAAAACGATCCAGCCAAACTATGGCGGCGTTCGCTGTGCTGTTATTGGCCGGCCCAAGATCGCGCGTAACGCAGTGACTTTTTTCTCTATGGTTATTGGCTCTTTACAGTTTTTTGTGACAGTTTGTAAGTTGAAATAAACTGACGGTTTGGGGAACTGGGTGGCCATCATTGTTTCTCTAGTTGGTCTGTCCTCTATGTTTCGAACCCATTATGCGTGATGTAAAAAATACAAAAATTACGCGCAAAACGACGTGAACTATGTTTCTTTTTCGGTAAAAATAATAATTGATTTAGGGCCCTAGCGCTACCTATTGTCGAGTAGTATAACAACTACAAAAGTCACCTACGTATTTCATTAAACACAACTTCCTACTTTCTCTCTATCGACTCCGATCAGATACAGATCTGTCCAATACTTTCCCTGACGTAAATGACCTGTCACCTCGCTCAACCTCCTCAATGTCATGTATTGCTGGTGTTCAGAGCCGCTACGGGCGGCACACGCCGATGGCCAAGCAGCTGCGTGTTGCTCTATTACTTTCCCTTACGTTAATGCCCTATCGCCTGGCTCCAGTTTCGATCAACCTCCTCAATGTCATGTACTCCTGGTGTTCAGAGCCGCTACGGGCGGCACACCCCGATGGCGAAGCAGCTGCGCGAGGAGCCGTCGCTGCAGCTGTGCTGCGTGCTGCTGCGTTACGCGCTACAGGCCGACGCGGCCGCCGTGCAGGCCGACCTGGCCGAGCGCCATCTGCCGGCGCTCTCCACGCTGCGACAGGTAACCCCAACACCACTGCTAAAGGCTGGTCGCGGAGCATAGAGAAATTCGAGCGTTAACCCGCTGCTATCTATTTCTGTTGCACGCGTGCAGTAATATTGCGCGTGGGACAGGGATAGATAGCACCGGGTAAACGCTCGAATTTCACTGTGCACCGCGACCGGCGTTTAGTTCAAAACAGACCTAACGCAAAACTAGACCGTGAATCAATGCTTGGTGCTCGACACTGAGGATTGAAGGACCATTTGTGTGATTTTATAGAAAGTTATACTTTTGCTTTTTTTTAATTAAAAAAAAAGGTTTTTCCTACTCAGTGTCCAGAGTGCAATCGATATCTACCAATAGTTAAAAAATACTCAAACATAAAATTCCATTCCTTTACTTTTTCTTATACACTTTGTACAGTGAATGGAATTGAATCATATTTTATTTATAAAAAATTGGGGATTTTTTTATTCAATTTGTATCGAAAGAGTCTATTATTAGCGTGATTGTTATTAATTTAATTAATGACGTGTTGTTTCACACCAACAGGGTGTGATAGTGCTCAGCCGGCAGTGGAAGAACATCCTGTACACGCCGCTGCTGCTCGAGCACAACTACAAGAGCAAAGTCATGAAGCCGCTCAACGTCACCTTCGCGCTGCCGGACCTTATCGAGGTAAGAATACAAGAATGTTGCTAGTGGTAAAAAAATTGGGTGTCAAATGTATGAAGAAATAGGTAGTTTTTTGTCCGGGCTTGGCCAAAAGTTCATAACCCGTGAAGAAAAGGTATAGGCGGTCAAGCTTTGAAACGCAAAAATATAACATAAAAATCACGACTTTTTTTTTTTAAGTAAATTTTACATCTACGGACTCGTGGTCCGTACCTTGATAATTGTTTACAAATAAAAAATTAAATAAATTAAAAATCACGACCTATTCCCTGCGGGTATGGCAGAAACGACTATTCTGACATACTTCTCTCGCTTCGTTCACATTCATCCGTCTCGTCATATATGCTACATGCTTGACGGTTACGGGTATTTTAAATTAGCCTCTTTTCAAAACGTCCCCGATCTGGTCGTCATACGTTCTTCGAGGGCGTCCTCGAACAACTTCCCTTGCAAAATTGCTTACACACCCTTGTTCATCCATACTTCCCAAGTACCCAAACCAACGCAACGTTCCTTTCTTTATGCTGGTGACAATACCTATCCTCTTTCAAACCATATTTGCTATTACGCTATCGGTAACTTTAATGCCACTTATGTTACAATATACTTTACAAGTTTTACAGGCTTTGAAATGAAGAGATGCAAACTTAGATAATATTTTTACTAACATTATTTTAGGGAGGTTACTATTATGAACAGGATTCCGTGGAAGGCTGGCAGGAATACCAATTGGACAACGAAGTGTTAGACGAGAACTGTCTTCTACTCAACATGGACACTGAGAAGATTGAAGTGCCAGGTGAGTGTTAATTTTAAAACGCGTACCATCGCGAACAAGGATTGTTGAGCCACTTACCTATGTTTGTAACTTGGTCGTGTAATACTAATCCAATAGCTGACATCTAGTCCGTCACATTGGTCATTGATTACACGTCTAAATTGCGAACAGTGGCAAGTGGCTCAACAATCCCAGTTCAGTGTCTACATGTTCTTGATAATTCGCACATGGGAAGCTGGTTCTTTATTTACGTAATACATCATGAAAACTGCTTAGACATCAATGCTCTCACGTAAAATTCTTCCGGAATGCTGACTCTTAGTAGGCTGATCATTCAGTCGGTCTCATTCTTTCCCAAGAGCAGAGACTGGAGAGAAAAAGACGGATAGAACTAATGGCCAGCTAGAATCTGCAGTCTGTGGGGTGTTAAAAAGTAATCAGTGCTGATTTGTTTGAGGGACTTCACAGATGGACTGCATCTCAATAACATAATAAGTGTAATAAGTCCTGATAGCACTATAGCAGTTAGCATAACTGCTTTCTACAATTCCAATATACAGGCGGTCGGTATTTGTTAGCTCGAGACCGACCAAAAGTGTAGCGCTCTCATTTAATTTCAATTTCTGGCCGGAGTGCACACTAGGGTCTAGTATACTTGAGTGCACACTATTTCATGCTAAGCACTCACTAAAATTGCCAATGAAAGTGTGAATAGACGATCGCGCGCTGGTCAAGCCAAATACAGAACTCGGCGTCGTGTAAAAGCAAATCCTATTGACATTCAATATGATTTTTGTTTGACGGCAAACTTATCGCCCTTGCCTCAGGGTGCGACGAAACCATATCAGATCAAGTCTCTGTAACGCATGGCATAGTTCTGTGGACCAAGTCGGCACGTCTATCAGCACTTTTGCAGATATAGTGCATATCAAAATCAGAGCGTCGTGTTATTTTGTCAATTTGTCATAAAACGACAACACTAAGCCTGATATATCGAATAGCACTGTAAATAAGAAGTTATCCGATAAATACGATAGAAAACGTGCACTAAATCTGTAGGCTTAGCACGGGAACACGCTCGAGTCGCCTCTAGCGGGATAATCTACCTATCACTTTCTGACGTCTCTAGTTAGATAGTGATAGGTATAGTCTATCTCGCACGCGATTTACATAACGCCTCGCCGTGCTAAGTTATCTACCCACTGTACTGTACTGTACTGCGGCATACTAACTGGTGTCGTGTTGAAGCGCCGGCGGCGAGCCCGCGGCCGCACTCGTTCCCCTCGTCGACTCCGCCTTCTGGTTCGTACGCTGTTTGTTGCCACGCGTTTTGACGCTTGTGTTCACTCTGTATAAAGCATGACACGACGATATTGACTATCTGTCATTTTCTAAGGTTTCTTAGACAGTGGTAGGCCCCTTCCTGACTTGGCGGTACAGTATCGGTGCAGTAAAGAACGCTCGGTATTTTTTTTACCGTTTCGTTACCGCGCCCCTGTATTTGAATGCATGCTTCCTGACTGGCGCTGGCGGCGCGGGAGCGGGGCGGTAAGCGTGCGGGATACCGCGGCGCGGTACGGGCAGGCAGTAAATTGCCTGCATACAGAGTGGTTACTGCTTGTCATTTGTGAACAAAATGGCGGCGGAGAGAGCTACGTGTATTATTTTAGTCGTCGAAGTGGAAAAATATGTAGTTGTATACCGAAAGCATACTGACAGTATACCGCTCAGTGAAAAGATGTGGCCGACATCAGTAAGCTTGCGGTATTGTATAAAATACCGCATACGTATACCGCACCGCCAAGTCAGGAAGGGGCCGTAGGTATTATCAAACTTGCTATCGCTCGAGTCGCACGTTACCGTGTATGTAAAAGTCTATAGTAAAATACAATGCGTATTGAATTTAACACCGGTATGCTTACCAGATAACTAATTGAATGGTGCAGCGTTATCAGACAGAACCACGGTCACTTGAAACCTACAGCTGAAGCCTGACCAATCCTCTGCGAGGTCTGTCAAAGACTTCCCGATTTAGCAGCCTTCTATAAAGTCCAAAAGCCGCTACGTAATTAGGCACGAAAATACTCGTAATTGTTTATAATTTTTCCCTTCGGGCTTATTTCACTAACTACACTCATACATTAATGCCTTATCATATAATCTGATATAAAAAGTATACAGTCTTTTTGCATACTAATTGCCCATCCTTTCCTTTACTTGGGTATTAATCTAAAAGTTTGAAGGTACTCGATGAACGCATTGTATTTTCCTATAGTTCGACAATCCTTTTATAATTGTATATTGTGTATTTTCAATGAGGTCAGAATATGAACACAAAGTCGAAACAAAAAGAAGTTGCTCTAAACGTATAAAGTAATAAACATTTAATAATATTGCGTAAATTCATAGGACTTGCACCACCGAATTGTTTTTAATACAGATGTACGAGATCGCTTAGAACAACTCATGTTTGTGTGTGTCTGATTTTAATCATTGCTATGTGTCTGACGCATGATAATGTATGTCTACTCCTGTGTGTATATTTTGTGTTTGTCACTAAAAAAGCTCGTGGGTGTTGCAATGTGTGATTTTGAATCTGTTTGTTTTTAATGTTTACTCTGAAACCGTTCTTGTGGAATGGTGTTTGTTAATTTTTGAATGCTTCCCGCTATTGTCTGTGTTTATTCTTTTATGATTTTAGGGCAAATACGCCGTAGTTGGTAATTTTATCCACATAAGCCTGTATGCAGACATTAATATTAATATGCGACAACTTGCTTTACCCTTACTGTGATGTTAAACGACACCTATTTTGGCCATTTTGATGATATTTTTTTCAAGTTTCAAGTAAGCATGTAACTTTTTTCTTACCCTAGTAGTGACCAATCAGCTGTATACCTAATACGAATAACGAATTAGGCCAAGCATTGACTACATCGCTCTTCAAAATACACTGAAAATGCATTGACAACACCTATGCGTCACTATTTTAACACATTCAGAACCAAGGACCCGGCTCCCGGGTTCTTCAAAACATTCGCGAGATACCGAGAACCCGGTAGCCGGGTTCATTTTGTACTAGCTATAGACTACTCGGTTCCGCGCAGATGTTTTGATTTTAGGCTTGATCGTGAATGTGTTAAGCACTGACTACATCGAAAATTTTGACGCTATTCCATTCAGGCATAGTTTTCTATGAATTAGAAAACGAAAGGTGCGCGTTGAATCTTGACGCATACGTGTCGTCACTACGTACAGCGTGTGAGCGTATTTGATGATTGTATCATGACATCTCGTGCATTATACAAGTATTAAAAAGCTATTTGTAATCGGTAAAGCAAGCTTGTTACCCGCCGTAACGGCATGTTCTCACCCATGACGCAGTGCGCGCGGCGGGCGGTCGCGGGAGCCTCGTGTTCCCGTCGCTGCCGTTCTCTACGAGGAAACCCGCCTTCCATGACGACGCTATCGCTAGTAAGTACACGCTGACAGCAGATTGGAATTGACTGATCTGCGGATAGGGCAGTTGATGACAGCTATTCAACTGGGTTGCCGTTTGAGTTATAAAAAATGTTATTAGTCCGTTGTTTAGGTTATGGAAAAATATGGGAAACGTATTTTTTGGTTTATCATATGGTGGACCATAAAATTTTCAAACTGGGGGCTTGTAACTTGAAGCTTAGGTAATGTCACTGGAAACTTATACGCCTCTTTTTCCTTTGTTTGTTTGTCAAATAAAACTAGAAAATCTAACTAACGAACGGAATAAACTCATTTAGCCGGCTTACCGATTGTTAGCTTAGTGGTTAGGGAAACTTCTCCCGGTCGAGCCAAATGTTCGTATGTTTGTTTTACAGTGAAAATACATGTTTCAATTTCTTAATAGTAATTATAAGTAGAGTTCCTATGGAAATTAACTTTTAGAAAAAAAAAGGTTAGCCACTGAGACATAGTCAACGGGTCATCCAGTTACAACTTCCTCGACTATGATGAAAGGTTTGATCACCGTCTGGAGACGCATGTCCTATCATCATTCAGATCATTCCTGTGATCCTTGTGAGCTAAAGAAATATGTTGTTTTTAGTTTAGCCGTTTGAATGCTTGCTCAGCCCAACTCAACATCAACTGTCAGTAACTTTACGACACATCCACTGTCATTTTAGTATTTCTGCCAGGTGAATTCACTATGGATATTTTTGTAAAACAAAATAAAGCAATAACAAATATCTTGGGATCTTCAAAGTCTCTTAATTGTTGCGAAACATTTGCGGAACGTACGGCGCCGAACGTTCGGATAAATACGCTCGCACTGATTTGCAGGCTGTATACTCGTATGACGCTCAGCTTGTGTCTTAGAGAACTTTAAAAACACTGCGAGTTTATTTAACCGAACGTTCCGCGTCGTACGTTTGGCAGACGTGTCGCGACATTTAGTAACTCAAATAATTTTAAACAAAGAAAACCGACTTTAAATTAGCAATATTTTGAAAATATTCTGTTTACTGAATGTAAAATCTTGACTTCATCAACAAATTACCGAAAACGCCGTACATCGCCATAAAAAATTTTAAGAGTTCCATCGATTTCTCCAAAATTCCAAAAAAAAAAAAAAATTTGAAAATCGGTCCACGGGTCTCCGAGATATCAAGTAACATACAAAAAAAACGAATTAACCTCCTCCTTTTTTTGAAGTCGGTTAAAAAGGGGCATAACTATTTCTTAACAATTTGCAGTCAAAGCTATCGATTTTTGAGTGACAAAGTACATTTTTGGCTGCTTCTGAGGTTGACTATTAAAGGTTAGCAGTTTTGTTGTATCGGATAGTGTTTGTGTCAGATTACGGCACGCTGAAGGAAGACCTGCCTACTGTTGGGTCGAACCCCTCGCTCTACTCCCCGCACGGGAGCGACGAGAACATCAAGAACGACCGCGCCCGCGAGGACCTGTACCAGTGGATGGCGAAGCAGGAGCCGATCAAAGTGGTGAGTCTGCTCAAGTGGAACATTTTCTTACATTTTTTACGTGTGTACAGGCTTCGCTATTTAACGTGGCAAGATTTTAAGAAATGAGGGTAAGTTCGTGCATCGCATTTTCTTGGAAAAAAGTAAAAACGATGAGCGAACTTACCTCCTCTATTTAAAATCTTGCCAAGTTAGATTTCAGGGACTGTAAACTAGATGACGATACAATAATTATGGTGTTTTCGTACTGGTTTAATGGAATCAATAAGTGGTGCTGGAAACTTTTTCATTTGAGTTTATTTTGTAAACTCTAACCTCGTCCTGTCCAGTGCCTTTTATCAAGGACAAATATCAAAAATTTTAGCCTTTCATGAATAAAGGTAAAAGTAATTTCGTGAAATAGTCATAGTTTTGTATACATAGCGTTTCGTTTGCTCTGCCTTCAACTCTGGGAACAACCGTGACCTTGCCCAATTGTCCCCAGGAGTCAAAGAACAAGAAGCCCATGATCCACCCGAAGATGAACCCCCGCGCGATGGCGGCCGCGATGCCAGCCTGCAGTCTGTACCCGCTGCAGGGCTCGCTGATGCTGCTGGACGCGCACCTGGTCTTCCAGCCCTTCCTGTCGGCGCTGGGAGTGTCCCCGCACCAGGTGGCCCAGGGTAAGACCGGTAGAAATGCAGTGCGGAATAGGAGGGAGGGAAAGTAATGTATTCTTGAGTTGGGTCGTTTTAGTTAAAGGAGATATTTTATTTTTAAAAGAAACAAAACTGCATTCAAGGATTTTCTTAAGTTCGATGGCCTAGCCTCAGCGTCGAACCAACTAAAATAAAAAATTAAACTGTTTAGAAAATCTTTGCATGCAGTTTTGTTTCTTTAAAAAAAAAGTAAGGAAAATGTCTGTGTGTGTAAATCGAGCTATCTTAGAGTTTCAGGTAGTTTCGCTCCCAAACCTTACTTGTTTTTCCATACTTTATAAGACTCCAATTTATGTCTACTGTAACTCCCTCTATTTCTGGCCTTCTACCAAGAAGTAATGTCTTAAACGGCCGATCCCTATACATGTTCAATCTACCGACGGTAGGATCTAATAAAGATGTGATGATGGTGAATTGATGACAGTTGAAACATGTGCTGCAAACGCATTAGATGCACCACTTTTTTAAGACTTTTGTCCACACGAAAGATGTTAAAATCATTTAAATCTTCCGTTTCTCTTCCTCTTGCGGCATGGAATACCAACCGTTCTCTCCAAGTAGACGTGTGTCCAGGCGAGACGAAGGGCAAGGCGGGCGAGGGCGGCGCGTCCCCGGCGCTGGAGTCGCTGGGCTCCAAGCTGTCGCTGCTGGCCTGGATGGACACCTTCCGCATCGACATCGTCGTCAGCGAGCTCGGCGCGCGCGACCGCCGCCACGGGAAGGGGAAAGGTAGGCACCGCTATTGACCATCTACGTGTTACAAAAATACGAGGAAAGCAGAAAGGGGGTTAAATGGAGTCAATTTACAATATTTGAAAAAGAAAACAGCCATTAATTCCTCTTATTGAGTGAATAAGCCTTTTTGAATGAAAAATTGGAAATTCGTCAAAGAATGCACTCTGTTAAATAATCAATGATATCTTCAATTCTAAAGTGACAGCTTACCTACTAGGATTTACAATATTATTCGTTTTAATAATGTACATTTTTACCCGGTTTTTTGTAACACGTTGTAGAGTAAAACTAAGGCTTCTTCTGTGTTTTCTTAAGTTCTAGGTTCAGTCACTAACCTCACTTGCATTCAGGCAGTTCCATTATTTTGATCCCGCACCACCACTGTTACTATTATTATTATACTACTAGCTTTTGCCTACGACTTCGTCTTCGTCGACGAAATATTTTACACATTTTTCAATTCTTTCAACAAAGAACCTTCATACTGAATTTCATTCGAATAACTTCAAAAACGGTAAAGTTTCATACAAAATTTACACCCTCTTTTTTACCTACTTATCGGGTGAATTTAGGGGTTTGAGGGTTGAAAAATATTTTCTTTTATTATTATAATGCGAACCCAAAAAAGAGAGTCAGCTAGATCGCGTCTCCCCAGGGCACCCTCACGACATACCCTCGGAGACGCCGGCCTTCCTCTGCGAGAAGGTGTCCATCGACGTGGACCTGAAGAAGGTGGCCGACATGGCGGTGGACGACCTGATCCAGCGGCAGAACGTCCTCTACATATCCCGGGGCCAGCTCAAGAAGCACATCAGCACTATGCTGAACTTCAACATCAGCATACGGTTCATCTCGCAGCAGGTTCGTTGCTTGAGAGTAATTGGTCAACTGTGTAGTTTGATTCTTTTGCAGTCGCCATTTTGAGAGACCGATGTCGCCTTGTAAGGACTTCGGACAGGTCATCGCAAAATAATCGAAAAACGGTAATGGAACTAAATTAAATGACGAAAAAGTAATTCTTAGATGAAATATAGTCAAGTCACTTTATCACACTTTTGTTTTACAGGTGTGTCAGTTTTTGCTTTTACCTATCCAAACATGCTTATAAGTGAAAAAAATGGGCAAACAATGACAATCCTTTGCGTTCGTCAAATCCATGCTGCTATTTCCAGTTTTTCCGTAGATCAGTCTTCACAGACCAGTTGTAAAAAGTTTATAAACAGTCTGGGCTTATACCCTTCTCGACAAGCCTTATGCTCTGTGTGAGGAAAACTCCAATAGAGAGATCTTTCTCCAGGCAGATATTATGCCTGAGGACCGAAGTCCACAGAAAGTTGGTAGTTGTATTTATGTGACCAATTTGTAACTGAAGTTCATTAGCACGATGAACACCTTTCGATGGTTGATGACGTAGATGACATTTGTAGAAGACATTCTTCTACTCGAAAATAGGTGGCGTTAGGAGCTTCTGTATTCTTCACCGACAACTTGATGATTCCTCTCCAGGTGAACATGCCCCTCCTCCGGCTGCTGCATCAGATCAGCAACATGTACCAGAACGTGAAGGACACGCAGACGGAGCTGCGCACGCAGACCAAGATATCGCACCGCGAGAGCAAACATGCCGCCGATTCTGGTAAGTGATTTGGGTCTTCGTTGGTCCTTTGAAGCCGGATCAATCTTTTGTGTCGTAGTATAGCAACATTTTAAAAAGACACAGTCGTTACGTGGATCATTAATATACTGAGTAGCCGGAAATTGACGGTAAATACCAGTGGTTGGGTATATGCGTCTGAGTATTTCCTAAAATATTCCTGCAAAATATTTCCTAAAAATTTCCATGAGAGATAGTTCGGAATTGTATTTATGCAACTGATCTTCGTCGTTAGCGGCATGTATTAGCGGCGGCTATTTGGCAGTTGACGTAAATGGCGTTTGAAGTAGAAGTTCTACTACTGCACTCTAGGTGTCGCTACGGTGGCTTAGGCCAAGTGTTCCTAAAAGTGACCTTGGTTTTCTTGTCGCGTTCGCGGTGTTTAGCTTAGCCCAAGTACTCTTAAAGATGACCTTGAGGTTCTTGACACCACGTTGCCTTCAAGCTGTCCTGAAAGTGACCTTGACGATGTTAGCGCCTTGTCACCTTCGCGCTGTTAAGCCAAATGCTCCTAAAAATGACCTTGATGCTGTTAACGCTTTTTCATGCTGTTTCTTCCAGTTTCAGACTTCCGCGAGAACCTAGTCAGCGTGTCATCTCTAGACAAGGACAGCCAGTACCTGGCGCTGGACGCCAAGTGGGAGCTGCGCACGCCCACGCCGACCCCGGAGGCGCCGGCGCCCGCGCACAAGCTGGGCAAGGCGCGCCCGCAGAGCTTCGCGCAGAAGCTGCGCTCCACCGGCAAGAGCGTCAAGGGGAAGCTGGGTGAGCGCGCCGGCTTTTTAAACTGTTAAAAAAATTGTGGATTTTGTTTTGGAAATGCTTGCAAGTGGTACTGTTTGTGATTGCGCCTACAAGCGCTACTTATTGGATTACGCTTGAAATTTAGTGCACTAATTCGTTGTTAGGGAGCGCGTACATGATACGACTTAATTTCGGCTAGCATAATGTTCATTTTTAGAAGTTTAAAATTGTAAAAAGAAATGGAATAAGTTTCTTAAATAATTTTAAACAAAAAAAAACCGACTTCAAATTAGCAATATTTTGAAAAGATTCTGTTTACTGAATGTAAAATCTTGACTTCATCAACAAATTACCGAAAACGCCGTACATCTCCATATAAAATTTGAAGAGTTCCCTCGATTTCTCCAAGATTCCATCATCAGATCCTGGTGTCGTGACCAATTTCGAGTTATACCCTACCGATTAAAAAAAAATATTTGAAAATCGGTCCACGGGTCTCCGAGCTATCGAGTAACATACACACAAAAAAAAATTAAAAAAAAAAAAATAAAAATAAAAAATTAAAAAAAAAAAATTAGGTCGAATTGAGAACCTCCTCTTTTTGAAGTCGGTTAAAAAGTCAAAAGCATCGTTATTAAAGAAACCCTGGTCGTGTTTAACTGTCCTCACCGGGCCAAGTGATCACTTGAACATTGATCCTTCGAACCGGATCATTGGATCTTAAACACCGAGGATCTGGTTGATAATTGGCGTTGTATGACTCCCACTGCTCTACCTGCAGGGGCAAACTGGTCATCGCAACGTAAGAGCTAGGGGAGATAAATGGTATCAACTAATTCCGTGCAAACAATGTCGAGAATGCCTATGTGTGGTCAATACCACTCTACAATGGGTATTTATCCCTGCGTCGTCACCCGTCAGTGAACCTTTTGCGTTCTGCAGGCTACAGCTCGCTAAGCGAGGGCGCGCACACGCCGTTCGCGGGGGGTGAAGCGGTTGTGCGCAGCCCGCCGCCGCCCGCCGACGGCTCGCTGGCGCCGCGCTGCTGGCAGACCGTCTACTCGCTGCTGCGGCTCTACGCGGATGTGCCTGACGCACACACCATCACGCACAGGTTACCTTGTGTCTTCCAATAAAAACATACGACGTCCGTAAAAATGTAAAGAATCTGCTGTAATTGCTGGTTAAGAGTGTGTCTAGATCTGACGAATGCGGCGTGTGATGATCGCGCGCTGCTCTCGTTCATTTCAACTAGGCATGCCGCTATTGTGCTGCTCGCGCGCAAGATAAGGACCGTATTAAGCGGAGCACGATCTGATTACCGACATCCGTCCGCCCCTCGAGCCTCATATAGGTAAAAGAAGCGAGTGGGAAAAGTGCGCTCACGCAGATTGCGAGCTGCACGCGCGTGCTTTACGTGAGTTGCGCGTGAGAGACGCAGCAAACAGTCGCGTTAAATCCACACGCTCACCTCGCGGGAGGCTTGCAATGCAACCAGCTCGCAAGCGACTCGCGAGCTACGCATTCGTCAGATCAAAACGAGAGCCGCCATCTAAGCTAAAACAATATTAATTGTCTCAAACTCCTTTGAAGCGACCTCTCAGGAAAAAAAGATTGCTTTAGTTAAAAAAATCCCCCATTACAACTGTGAACTCCTCAGGTTCTCTGTGACGACGGAGCTGCCGGAGCAGTACCGCGCGAGTCGATCGGCGCGGCCCAGCTCGCGGGAGCAGAACACCAGCAACTCGTCCTGCAGTGCAGGTGGCATGGGCATCGTCGTCGTCGGCCTGGCCAGGTACTGTGTGGGGACATATCGGGTAGCATAACACTAGAAAGTATTTTTTTTTATAAGCATACTTAGTTTCCTCATAATCGTCGTTATGCGCATGTATTCAGCCATAAATTTTTGTGTATATTGTGTAATGAACATACTGTCACGAGCGAGTGATTTTCTTAAAACATTTATAATGCAATAAAGTCGAAATTTTTGTGCAATAAAATTGAATATCAAGCTAAATCGGGACTGTTATAAGATAACCATAGCAACATGAGTTTCCGGTAAAACCGTGGTCGGTCATCGGTTAATCACTAGTTGTGTTATAATGTAACCATAGCAACGTCCGCGTCATTGGTGGAAAGAATAGGGTCTTTGACAACAGTAAAAATAAACTATAATTTGTGGCCATCCTAACAGATTATAGGAAAATTAAACATATTTAACTTTCTTTTGTTCAAAATATTATGCATTTTTAGAGTATTTTGTTCTATTAATTTCTAATATTCGTTAATAATGTATCTGTGACTGAAACGCTTGCGATTGATTGATGACGTCACATACCATGAAAGGTATCTGTGGTCAAAGTGGACATTGATAATTTGACATGACAATTTTGACAGCTTCTTTGTGGGGTGCCTTTGTTTACTTGCATTTGACGTCAAACACCGTTTTTGGCGTGAGTTTGAGAATTTGAACTTTAATATTTATTTTCTTTGTTAATACAGAAAATAATCCGGAAATACTAATATATCGTGTTTATTACATAATGAAGAATTTATTAAAAATATATTTCAAAAATGTTCAAAAACCCTATTATTAGACGATGACTAACTGATAGAATATTAGCTCTAAATAGCGAAAATTTGCCACACGATATTCAACTTTAGGTGGATCCCAAATTAAAGCTCGTGACGGTACAATACAAACGCAAAAAACCTCATTAAAAACTGTTTTCTTTGTTCAGTCGTTGAGCTACTGTTGTCTAAGTTGTACAGCTGTAACGGTTAGCTATAGGTACAAGAGATTTTAAAGAACTTGTCGTCCGACAGGATTCATCGCACGCGACTGCTGGCATCACTATCAGGACTGAAGTTGGAAGCGGAAATAACGTCGCTACAAGCGTCGCTGTCGGCCTCGCGCGCGCGCCAGTGGTCGCTCACCGGCAACCTCGGCCGCAGCATGATCGTGCTGCTGGAGGGGGGAGCCCCGCCGCACCAGTGAGTCAGACAACTGTCAGATCACGTCGCTGCAGGCGTCGCTGACATTAACAGTTCGCAGTACGAGTGAAATTTCCGAAATGAGCGTGGCGAATTTAATCATCACATCGTATGATGCTTCACTTAAAATTTCCTTGGTGTTTCAGGACCGTGGTCCGCGTGTCGGTGGGCAAGTCGCAGGCGCTGTACTCGTGGGAGGCGGGCCGCGGCGGCGAGGGCGCGGCCGC
>BHDV01034197.1:27607-89265 GCA_005406045.1 Adoxophyes honmai | reverse complement strand
GCGCCCGCGCCCGCTCCGCCCGCCGCTCCGCTTCTGCCCGCGCCGCGCGTGCACTGCTCCATCGTGCTACAGGTAAATAAAGCTTTACAATTTACTTTCCAGGGAAGACTCTGAACCCTTGTAGGATGATCGGAAATGCCTTCGGCGACACTGCAATGCATTAATGGTGCGATTTTCAAATGAATACTTTGATTTCGTTGCGATTTTTAACTAAATTTAACGAAATCTGATTCAATCTTTGAGATGTTGAAGTGCGAAACTGTATTGCCAAAAGTTTTCCTACCTTGCGAGTTGGCCAGGCCATTAATTTCTCTTGTCGGTGTCCCCAGAGCCTGAGCATCACGGCCGCCTTACTGCCGTCGCTGCAGGCGCAGTACAAGATGGAGCACGTGCACAGCTCGGGCGTGACGGGCCGCAAGGCGCACTTCACCATCGACCTGCCGCATCACTCGCTCAGCTTCGTCACCAAGCTGCAGGTAAACTGATACTTACTAGAAACCCTTTTATTGTTGTTTTTCAGAGACTAGACATCATGATGGGTGTCGTTTTCGACTGATTTGGCAACGCTGAATTCGAATTTGAACTTGCAGTTTAGTTACGAGACGTTTTTGGGCTGTTAATTTTTTCATTTTTAAAAATCATGTTGGGTATTATTTTCGAATAATTAACAACGCTGCCTTGAGTACAAATCAGATACGGCTCTATCACATCTACAGGTATCAGAAGCGAATTTGCCAGCTGCGGCGATGGTTGCGCTCCTCGCAGCGACATTCTTATTTCAGACTTGATTTTGTAATTTTTAAAAATCATGTTGGCTATAATTATCAACTAATTTAACAGCGCTGCATTGAGTACAAATTTGACATTGGCTCTATAACATCTACAGGTGTCAGAAGCAAACCTCCCCGCGGCGGCCATGGTGGCGCTCCCGGCCGCGCACGTGGCAGCGCGCGTGGTGGAGGCCACCATCGCAGCGGCATTCCTATTTCAGACTGTTGATTTTTTCGTTTCTGAAAATCATATTGGGGGTATCATTGTCAACTTATTTTCAGCGCAGTGCTGAGTACAAATCTTCGTCGTATCTTTCGCAAGGTGTCTTAATTGACTAGTTGATATTTTCATTTCTAAATGTCATGTTGGGTGTTATTTCCGACTAATTTAACATTACAAATTTGACATGACTGTATTAAATTTACAGGTGTCAGAGGCAAATTTGCCAGCAGCGGCAATGGTGGCACTCCCGGCAGCGCACGTGGCAGCACGCGTGGTGGAGGGCGCGGCCGAGGCGGCGGCGCCGGGGGTTGTACTGCGAGCGGGACGCTACCTCGCTGCCACGGCTGATATAGGGCTGTTTGAACACACGCTGTCTACTGACCTGTTGAATCATCTGGTGTTCGTGCAGAAGGTCTTTATGAAGGTACGTTGCGGAGTTGTATTGATGTTGAGTAAGAAGACGCGTTAAATGTTTTGTTAGTTGATGTCGATAAAAGACATCGGCCTCTTCGAGATGACGCTTGCCAGGGACCTGATCGACCGTCTGGTCGTCATAAAGGTATGCTCCGAGCAGGCCGCTACCTCGCTGCTACTGCCGATATAGGGCTCGTCGAACACACGCTCTCTACTGACCTGCTTAACCATCTGGTGTTCGTGCAGAAGGTCTTTATGAATGTACGTTGCAAAGATGTATTGATGTTGAGTAAGAAGACGTGTTAAATGATTTTGTTAGTTGATGTCGATAAAAATTCTGAATGTCAACATGAAGCAGGTATTCCAAAATGGGAAAATAACGCACACGAATTTTAACATTGATGAAAGAGGTATAAGAATAAAAGGTGCCTAACCTAAATGAGTTATAAAATAATGTTTTTTTTAGGAAATGATTTTTTTAATAATTTATACAATTTTTATAATTGTACGATCGTTTTTTTTTTCATTATGTCTCTATGGAAAAAAAAATTTTCGAAGCGTGTTTTTATATTTATGTTTTTCACGAAAACGGAAATTGTACCTTTATCTTCTATGTCTGAATGGTCTGTTTGTCATGAAAATGGGCATTCTTTTCTCTTGTGAGAAATTTCTAACCGACTGAAAAATAATATAGTCGGCTTAATTAGTCATACTGCTAAGCAATAGTAAAAAATAAATATAAGTGAGAATCAGGAATATTTAAAATATCATACTGTTTTAACTGTAAGTTATGATAGTGATGGTTGAACATAGCTTTTGATTGGTGTCGACAAACTTAGTCGATTTTTAATGAATCACTAGCACTGCTAAATTATTTATCCTGACAATCCAATTTGATTATATGATAGGAGCGACAATGTCACTGCTGTGAGAGATACGAGACATAATTTATGTTTTTTTTTATAGGAAGTAAATGAGGTGGTACAAAAAGTGTACGGAGGGGAGAAACCCGTACCGCTGTGGAACGAAGAAGAAGCATCGACTTCTGCTCTCAACAGAATACTGTTCTCGCTGCTCATCAGGATCAAGGTACATACTATTAATTGCTGACAAATATCACGTCTTTATTCCCAAATGGGGGTAGGCTGAGCATACAAAATGTTACGTGGACAAAATCGTGACTATTCTACGTTATGTTGCCATTTTTAGCGCTATTAGGTTTGGAGTTAAAAATAGAGGCGTGTTAGATTGTTACACTGTTTCTCAAGCATGTCTAAAACCACAAGTATTAAATTTCCTGAGTTATGTTTTTTTGCTATCCACGCAAGTAACGGACTGGTGTTATTATAAACCCAACACTGTACGGGAAACATTATAAAAAACATTAATAATTACTCTTAGATTGAAAATTAATATAGTCTAAGTAATAATTATGTAATCAGATTATTTATCTCTGCCTTAAATTTTAATAGCTCAGGGTCTAGTTACGTTGATAAATTGCTGCATCGATTACTCGATTAAATAAATAACCGATGGTTGTCCATCTCTGTCGCAGCGCATCCAGCTGACAGCGACGACTCCGAGCAACTCCGCCGTCCGGCTGGAGACGGGCTGCGTGGAGTTCGAGCTGTCCAACCGCGTGCAGAACGTGCAGCCCGCCGCCACGCAGTCGCCAAGGCTGTTTGCGCGCGCGCAGGTTACTTTACTAATGACTTAACTCAGGGTACAAAACGCCACCACCAGCATATTTTCTGTATTCTACATATATGTCATATGAACCTGCCGCACACGGTGAAAGCCGGTGGCCCCCAAGTGCTACAATCGTCGCTGATCGCGTCTTTTACTCTTTAGCCGGTTGTTTAGCTTCTCGTGGCGGCATTTGTTGCTGCGACCGGTGATACTGACAGTCAGGGTTGGCTGCGGACGAAGATGCAAGAAAGTATGTTTATAGATTGTTTAAGAGAGTGTATTCTTTGACGGATTTTTTCGACATTTAATTCAAAAAGGTTTGCAAACTCAATAAGAGAATGAATGGCTTTTTTATCTTTTTCTTTTTTAGATATTGTGAATTGACTCCTTATCATGGGCCATCTAACTCCTTTTCTGCATAACTCGTATTTTTGTAACACATATGTTAGATTTATTAAGTCCCTCGATATAAAATATACTGTATTACTTTCATAGGTGGATCTCAACTTGAGCCTGGGCCAGCTGATCCGCAACGCGATGTTCGAGGAAGCCGAACCCGAATTCCAGCAGTACGCGTTCTTCAACACGAGAATTAGTAAGTTCACTCACCAGTATGTTCTTTGCTAAGGGTTGCTTGGAATCGATATGGCCACCTATTGTATCCGTGCCTTTTGTATTCGAGTTTTGTAATGAAATGAAACGGTGCGGGAGAGATCTTTCTCCAAGCAGATGTTATGCCTGGGGATCGAAGTCCACAGAGAAAAATTACAAGGTAGTATTTATGCAACCGATTACCGATACTCCGTCACCGCCATGTAGAACAGTTTGTGACAACTGATGATGTAGGCGGCATTTTTTTAAGAAGTTCTACTACTTGACAATAGGCGGCGCTAGGGGTCGCTACCACGGAGACACTCACGTATCCGTACCAACGTAATTGTATTTTTTTTTTTTTTTTTTTATACTGTGTTGGGCTAAAACCTAAAATTTACATCTCCTCAGGCATGCGCAACGCCTTCCAAGACGAGATGGTGAGCGGCGAGGACAAGGAGGTGGTCCTGATAACCCTCAAGCGGCCGCTCATCTACATCCAGCCCGTGGCCGTCGACCGGGCCATCCTCGTGTGGCTGAATTACAAGAACGCCTACGAATACTGGAATGAGAAGCGGCTCAATTTGAATAAAGAAGTGTTGACGGCCACGCAGCAGGTCTTTGAGAAGGTATGCTTTACATCGACTCTATTTTCCTAGATTCCTAAAGTGGTTGAAGTTGGATCTCCAACCAGCTTAGCACGACAAGACGCGAGTAGAGATACGCTTCGCACGTGTCCCTGTCCTAGGTCTACATGGGTCCTTGGGAGACTGGACTGGAGTCCGCACTCGTGTTGGTAAATGTAGCAACAGCCGGTACATCGAATAAAATTAAATTCTGAAAGAGATCCATGATAAAAAGTTTGGGAACCTCTGGCCAAGATGAAGAGAAACTCGATTTAAGGTGTGACTCATCACTTTTTTTTTCTTTCGTGCTGTAGACGAAACGAATTTTTGATAAATCATACGTTCAATTGTCTTCAAACGTGCTTAGACGTGGGTTTGTTGTGATACTATTTGTTACAACTTTAAAGCAGAATTGATTTGACTCGACGTATTTAAATTAAAAAAACATCACATCTATATTTTTTTGTACAACAAAGTGTTTTCTTACTTAATTATCTACAGAGAGATGTTATTCTGAACCCGACACCACACAGGTACTACATACATACACACAACCACGCCTATGTACCCAAATGGGGTAGGCAGATCACACGGAACGCTACATAGACAAAACCATGACTATTTCACCCTTCGTTGCCACGTTCTTTAAGGTTTTGAGTTGGCAGGTATAATAGTGACAGGCTGCTAGCCTGCCGCCTTAGTCGCTTACGACACACATGGGGAAGTGTTATTCTATACCCAAGACCACGGCTACCATTTGATTGTAATTCCAGGTCCAGCTGTCGTCGCAGATAACCACTCCGCACGTGAGCACGCTGTTCCTGCAGCTGAACGTGGACGACATCGGCATCTGCCTGCCGCTCAACCAGCCGCCCATGGTGAGCTGTTCACATCAGACCATTTATATGTTTACCATAGATGAAGTATAACGAATTTTTCAAAATAAGAAATATGATTTTTATTTGTGCGGACAAATAGCAATAGCTCGCATTCGCAAGTTGTAAAGAATACTACGATCTGCCACATAAGCATGCAAAAAGTGTGTAATAAAATTAACATTCGGTTTTGCACATAAATTCTGAAAAATTCAGAGGTGCGAGCCTGGGATTCAAATCCACAACCTTCTGCGTGTGCAAGCCCTCTCATATTGAGAGGAGGCCTGTGTTCGGCAGTAGGGCGTAATAAGGCGGAATTATTATATTATTTTACTATTGATAATCTAATGACAGTCTACTTTTTTATTTGTACATGTCCAACATGTACACACTCCCCGAAATCGAGCGAGACACTCGTGCCGTAATCTTTCCACCGGATTGATAACAAAAGAGATGGCATGCAGTCTCCGCGTGTGTACAACTTCTTGTGTGGCAGGCGACGTGGGGCCGCGGCGGGTACGAGCCGGAGTCGCGCGGCGCGGTCGTCGTTACGCTCGAGAGCACGAGTATATCGGCCTGCTCGTCCGGTAGTCTCGTCAGCAAGGTAAGCCCGCACAGGCCGTGATATAAGATAGTGTGTGGAAAATTGAGATAGCACGCCAAGGATTTCAAAATATGTCAAAAATGTCACATCTGTATGAGGTTATCCATAGACAAATACATAGATCAGGGTTTCCCAAACTGTGCGTCGCGACGCCCTGGGGCGTCGCGGCGTTATCCCAAGGGCGTCGCGTGTCGATGCGACCAAGTCGAAAGAGCGCCGGGCGCATTCTAACATAATTCACAAATTCACAATACTCATATCCTGCAATTGCCACATAAAATGATGTACTGGATTTCAAAAGAAGTTGCTCTTATTGAAGACAAAATAAGAAGTTCAAGATATTGACTGTTTCACTGCTTTACAAGGCATTCTACAAGAAAAAACGATAGAAATCCTCGATCCCTCTCACATGCTATCATTAAAAGAATATTTTGAAAAATATTTTCCTGAAAATCTGGAGCAATATGACCGGGAACATTTTTCAGAACAACTGATTCTTGTGATTCAAACCTGAAGCTTCAATACAACAAGGGCAAACTTTTTGAGTTTTGGAGCTCAGTTTTTTATTCATATCGTTCCATCAACATAGCTGCATTAAAGGTTTTATTACCATTTGCGATTTCGTGTTTGAGTGAAACGGGTTTTTCTGCAGTTGCAATAATTAAAAACAAGTAGGTGCAGGTCAAACATAAAATTTGAAAAAAAAAAATGAGATTGGCAATTTCCATACTGGAGCCCCGCTTTCATAAGCTATGCTCAGAGAAGCAAACCCTCACGTTAAAAGCCAGTTACATCATTTTTTTTTGTGCTTACGCTTCGATGTTCTAATAAAAATATTTATGTTTTAATAGGGTTTTTTAATAACCTGGTCTAGTACCATAATTGGTAAGTATTATTGGGGGGATGGGTTCAGGTGCGTCGCAAAAAAATAGCTATGTCTCAAGGGCGTCACAGTATAAATAAGTTTGGGAAGCCCTGACATAGATAATAGATAGAAAGTCATAGTTATTTCAATGATTAGTATCCAGGGTGGCTGTCAGAAAACTCCTATAAAATATTTCAAAAAAAAAAATATTTGCCTTCTGGGAGACAAATGTTTCATCGCTTTTCAGCTCAATGCGCCATGTGTACTGTCTGTCTGTCGCACTCGTGCAGTAATATTGCCCTCACACTCGCGCAGTGCGACAGACGATAGATAGCAGCGGGTCAACGCTCGAATTCCTCTGTGCTCCGCGACCGGCCTTTAGCCTTATCTAAACTAGCCTTAAAGGTCGTCATACGGAATCCCGAATCGGATTCAATTCCGAACGGAAAACTTTCGTCTATATGTGGCTGGTCCATAGATTTTGTATGGATTGAATGCGTTCGATTTTCCGATTCGAGATTCCGAACGGAAAAAATCCGAGTGTATGTGCCCGGTCTAAATGGTGTCATATCCTTAGGGCCGCTTCGTGGGCCTCTGCCTGCGCTTCGCGGACGACTTCGAGACGTCCCTGGACGACTGGAAGCCGGAGCCGGAGCAGCAGACGGTCAACTTCTGCTGCGTCTCCGAGGGCACCTACGAGGTCTGCAGCCGCACCAGCGCTGCTAAACACAACGGTATTGGCTTTTATAGCTGGTTGAGATTTAGAAACATTATAGATCACTTTATAGATAGAGTAATGAGTGCGTATAACACACACTTTATTTATTTGAGTAGGTATGTACAGTTTTACCTAACAAAGAATGCTTCACGATGTACCTGCGTAATAAATCAGTTTTGTGGCGCGGGAAACTTCGATTTACCAATGATAAGAGAGATTTTTTCGCGCGCTGAACACTTGCGTTGCGATTGGTTATTGATTGAAGTCTCAGACAGATGACCTTTGATAGATGTCTAGCACCCAAGCGCCAAATGCGTCGGGTAGCCGAACTAAAGTGTGTGCATAGCAAGCAAAATTGTGCTCAGAGCGTTTGTCAATAAAGTTCAATATAGATAAATTACTCGTTCGGCTACTCTCGGATATCGTTCTGCGCTTCTCGGCGCAGACGGTAACAGCCGATGTGACTTATTTTCTTGGGAATACTGTAAGTATGTGTAAAATATAAAATATGGCTCCTCCACATTACTCGTAAAGTTGAACAAAGTTAGACGAATATGATAGTGTAAAGAGGCACTTCGGCTTGCCTCGTCAAACTTCGCCTCGCCTCGGGCGACTTCCATTTGTCGTCGGTTTTTGCAGCCGTGTCTAAGGGCTTGAATGGGCTCGTCGCGAAGTTTTTTGTCGGGATAAATAGTGACATCTGTTATATTGTTGTGTGTGACAGAGAACGCGAAGTGGTTCCTGAACGTGGCGTGGCAGATGGAGGGCGTGGACATACACCTGGATGTTAATGTCGGCAAGCAGCTGTCCGCGCTTGGGCACACGCTCACTATGCTCACTGGTATGTAATACTCGTTTTTCTACACCGATATCGTAAATTGCCATTAAGAAACGCTAAGTCGCGTGTCGCGCGAAGAGATTGGTGGCGCGCAGTGCGCGCTTGGCAGCAGCTGCCGCCGCGGCTCCTAGATGAAGGGCTACGTATTAGCCCGAAACATGTCGAGCTAAACTCGATTTAATAAACGTGAGTTATTCGTAAAATTTTCAACATGAGTGAGTCTCACGGTAGTTTAATGTTCAGTTGACTGCTGCATTGTAATATGCGAGTGTGGCTTATGAAACGAACCGGAAGGGTAAATTTCACAATCCCCCGAGAATTTAAATGCCTGTTTATGTACAATGTCGTACACAACTTTATCTACATTCATAATAGGGTCTTTGACAACAGTAAAAATAAACTATAATTTGTGGCCATCCTAACAGATTATAGGAAAATTAAACATATTTCACTTTCTTTTGTTCAAAATATTATGCATTTTTAGAGTATTTTGTTGTATTAATTTCTAATATTCGTTAATAATGTAACTGTGACTGAAACGCTTGCGATTGATTGATGACGTCACATACCATGAAAGGTATCTGCGGTCGAAGTGGACATTGATAATTTGACATGACAATTTTGACAGCTTCTTTGTGTGGTGCCTTTGTTTACTTGCATTTGACGTCAAACACCGTTTTTGGCGTGAGTTTGAGAATTTGAACTTTAATATTTATTTTCTTTGTTAATAGAGACAAGAATCCGGAAATACTAATATATCGTGTTTATTACATAATGAAGAATTTATTAAAAATATATTTCAAAAATGTTCAAAAACCCTATTATAATAATTTTGAAAATATTCGGTAACACAAGCTCGCATAGCCAGTCGCGTTTACATTGTGTCCTAAATTAAAATAAATCGGTTTTTTCTTTGAATTATTATCTGTTTAAGATATAATTTTTTATGTACTTAATTATGGTATCTATGTCGGTTTTACTATGTAAACGTCATAATGTTACCACAGGAGAAACTTGCCTTTTGTTCCAGGGTTTGAAGAAGAGGATCCTCTTAAGATGGACTTCGAAAGCGACCCTGACGATGAAGCCGACAACAGCAAAGATTCACAAGTAAGTTGTCCTGCTCGTAAAAACATGCATTTTACGTACTGCATCTCTTGCTGAGAATAGGTGCAGTTTTTTTATGACATAAAAAAAATTGAAATACGAAATGTAAACCCCTGATAATAATTTTGTAAATGACTAAAAAAAACTATTTGGTCAGTCTGGTAGATTAACAAAAATGGACACATATTTTTTCTTTTATTTGATAAGCAAGAAATGACGAGGATTCCGTGCTCTGAAGTTTCGAGTGACGTCACGTTTGAGTACAATTTCTACTAAGGCGTGACGTCACGAGCCCCCACTCAGAAAGTTTGATGATCTGTTGTACCTTTGTCGATGTTTAATTATTTGATAAACTAAAAAATATGTGTCTCATTTTTTTCCATAATGTAACTTATGGACTAATTAGAATGATATATTTTTAACCTTGTCATCATCCCTATTATCGCCAGGGGAGTATGTTACACCCCCGTGCACGCTCTTATTGCCATAACATTAAGGTAGTATGTAAATACTAACAACTTTGATCGCATCTACATTTACACACATAATCCCCCTAGGAAAGCATAGTCCTCCGCCGCAAATACACCGACCACTTACCGGCCTTCGTGTTCGACAACACCATCGACTCCAAGAAGCGGTCGAAGCTGATCGAGAAGGAGATGAACGAGCAGGCCAAGATCATCAACGACCTGCGGACCCTGGGCGCTAGCCACAGCACCATCGAGTACGAGATGAAGCGGCTGCATGACCTTGAGGCGCTCGTGTTTAAGGACTTCAGAAGGTAAGATGTCTAGAAAGGTTACGTGCTCGTTTTTTAGTCGTATCTGTGGTTTTTATTAGGTTCAACAAGCCGACGATACGAGATTTAGTGTGTCTGTCCACTAGAGCGGAGCGACGCAGTGGAGCGGTGAGCGAGATAAAAATCCCAATAGAAATGTATCCACTGAAGAGGAGCGGAGGTTTGATGCATTTTGGTGGATTTTTGGTGGTTTTTCACCGCTGCCTCGGTCCGCTCCAGTGGATAGGCAGTCGTAGAATTGTATAGAATCTCCGCTCCTCTTCAGTGGGTACAATTCTATTAGTGGTTTTTTATCTCGCTCACCTTTCCACTGCTTTGCTCCGCTCCAGGGGACAAGCAGCCTTAGCCTTGTAAAGGTCAGACCCTACAAACAGTAATGAGAGTTATTGCAATAGTGTTTCCAGTTTTGTTATTGCAATTAATTCTCGATCGTCGGCCCACACAGTGCATCGTCTTTACAGCTTCTAAAATCCAACGATGACGTAATTTAATGTTCAGCTTAAATGGTGTATTTAGGAATGCAGGAAAATTTGAAATTTGAATTTGAATTTGGAATGGATTTAAATGCATGTATGTGTGCGCAGGGACATGATCCAGAAGCTGCGTCGGCAGAGCGTGCGCGCCAGCTCCATCACCAAGGGCAAGCTGGGGCTGGGCTCCAACCGCAGCCGGTCCTTCGTGGCGCCCGAGCCCAGCATCGACGACGACGAGTGAGTAGCCTGGTTGATTTATTTACCCGAAATTTTCATATAAAACGAAAATCTGATATTGCACAGTCTTTTGTCCGGCCGGCTCTTAGTCAACCGCATAGCGCGCATAGTACGCGCCAGCCAACGGGAATTATGTACGGGACGTAAAGTGGGCGCATTAACCTGAAAAGCGAAGAAACATTTGTCTCCTACAAGGTCAAAAAAAAAACAGGAAATATATTACTGGGGTTTTCCGACACGTGTACCCGACCACTGGTTAAAATGTTAACGGTCAATTTTTCGCTCCGTCTTGTATACATAAACATCCAAGGCTCGAGAGCAAGCATTTGTATTCGTCATCGGAGCGAATGTTTGTACATTCGCTCCGACCGGGAATCGGACCCGGGACTTTAAGCTTTACTATCAGGTTTTTTGACCACTGGGCTATTCGGCTGGCCGCAATGTTAAAGGCCGGTTACGAAGCACAGCGCAATTCGACATTGACCCGCTGCCATCTCTTTCTGTCGCACATGTGCAGTAATATTGCCCTCACGCTTGCACACGATGAGCGTGAGGGAAATCTTATTGCACGCGTGCGACAAAGATATATAGCAGCGGGTCAACGCTCGAATTTCGCTGTGCTCCGTTACCGCCCCTTATTTGGTTGATCGTGCTACAGTTTTGATGGTGGATATTGTAGGGCGGTGGAGTCGCGCCTCGGCATGGCCACGGGCGACTCGGGCGAGACGCTGCTGCTGGGCGAGGACGAGCGGCGGCTGGCCGACATCATCGAGGGCGCCAGCTGGAGCTCCATGGAGAGCGAGCCGCTCACCGGTACGTGTTTGAAAAACTTAGGTTATCAATTTGAGAAGAGAGAAAGAATGATATTTGTTGATGTGATTTGATGCAGATAAAAAATGTTTTGATAGAGTTAACTTTCTTTCTTAATGTCTTGTCTTTGGTAGTATGTTGACATGCGTATTGTCGGCGCAGGACCATCGCGTTCAGCGTCTCTGCGTGCACACGGCGGCGCGCGCTCCGTGTCGTTCCAGCCGCCGCCCGTGCAGCGCCAGAGCTCGCTGCCGGCGCAGCCCGGGCACTGGGGGCCGCCGCACAGCCGCCGCGACGGGTGAGCGTGAGGGGTCGCTGCAGCCCCGCCCGTGCAGCGCCAGAGCTGAAAGAAACCATTTTCTAATCCTTCATTGAATCGCTTTTTTGTCCATTCGTTTGTGTGTTTTAAGCCAAACGAAACGAAAACTCCAGACTTGTTTCGTTGATTGACTTTCCTACAAAACTCGACGTGCCTAACATTTGGCACCGTATTGCGGTAAGTTAATACCTCAAAGCTCTATCGAGTCAATACTGATCGAACGCTTTGTTGCAGGTTGCCGCTCTCGGAGGGCACGAGCTCGGAAGGCAAGAGCAGCAAGGCGAAGACTTCGGAGCCCAACATAGACTTCGAGCTGGACGTCAAAGTGCACATCAACAGCGGGAAGTGCGTGCTCCACACCAAAGAATCAACCAAGGACGACGATTTGAAAATGTAAGTCAGAAAAATTACTTCACCAAATTTTGGAAGTTTTAGTCCCAAACGTTACAGTAGAGCGTTTTTTGCCGCATTGGAAATTTTCGTCGGATATGTGTACTTTCATTTGGCTGTGTATCATGTTGGGTTTTGTTAACAGAGGATCGCGCATGCGCGTAGGCCGCTCAGCATCCGGCGGGCTGGGCGCGACCCCGGGCGCCCCGCCCGCGCACGCCAGCGGAGCAGCAGCATCGTCAGGAGGACCCGGAGCCCCGGGCTCGGCGCCGGGCTCCCCGCCGGCCGCGCGCCGCGCCAAGCCGCCGCCGCCGCCGCGCCCGCCCGCCGCGCTGGACCACACCGTGTTCCGCGTGCCCGGGCTGCACCTCAAGGTGGGTGCTACACTAAAAAAAAGATGAAGAGCGAGAAAGACCCCTCGGAACGAATAGGACTCTGACAGGTCGGGTTAGAAGGTCGAGACGGGAACGAAGTGCAACGAACTGCCGTCTCAACCATCGTTCTTAGTTTTGTTTGTTTTGCAAAAAATAAGTTATGCCAACTAAATCAAATGACTAAATAAAATTTGGTTAAAGTACCAGTTGAAAAACGAATCATTGACTCCAAGTCAGTTGCCAAACATTCGTGTTTGTGAAACAATTTTTTGAAAGGAAAGTTAAATAACTTAAATAACTGGTTAATATTTATTAAACCGTCGAGCGCCGTATGGCACGGCACACCTTTTCCCACAACTTTTTAGGTTCCACACGTCCTATGCGCACACGTGTGCGGTGTGCGCATAAAGCTACGTCACTGAATAAAGGTCAATTTCATTCAGCAAAAAAAAAAACACGTGAGCGGGTAGGAAGACAGGTTTTTTTTTAGTAAAACAGGTAACTCGTTTATAATGCCATCACATCTTAATATGCTTCTATAGTTGCACTAAAACATCATCGAAACTCAAAACACTGACATATCGAACGCATATCTGACATATCGCAGGTGCACTACGAGTCCAAGACCCTGGTGGAGGAAACAACGTCCCCCGCGCCCTCGCCCCGCAAGGGCATCAAGAAGGCGGCGCTGTTCGCCTGGATCACGCTGCAGAGCATCCCCGAGGAGACCCTCATCAGCCCGCATATTCTGGAGTTCCTGGAACAGACGTTGGAGCCGATACCGACCAAGGCATCCTTCTCAGCACCCACTCCAGGTATTTTTTTACTCTTTGTTGGTTGTATAGAGAGCTTAAGTTTAAGGCTAATTTCACAGCTGTCCAGAAGACCCTAGGTATGGGCTGTTTCCGTGCCTTTCGATTTCGGTGATCAAGATTGTACGGTGTTGTTACAATAAGATTATTTTTCTCACTTTACGATAAATTTTCTTTTAATTACTGGCCAATTTTATTAACTTTTCTGAATTTATTATGCTTCAACATATCGAATATGTTATTTTCAACCAAGACATCTATCTACCTCGCAGAAGCCGACCCGGGCCTGCGCGCGCGCTCCGTCCCGGGCGCGTCGTACGGGCAGTACGTGTACGCGTCCTTCCCGGTGGACGTGATCGTGCAGTTCCACATGCAGCCGTCCACGTTCCGCTTCTCGTGCCTGCCCGCCTCGCGCGTCGAGTGCCTGCTGCAGCTGCCCTCGCTGAGGATAGTGTTCAGCTCCAAGCGGGCCCAGGAGTGAGTTCCATTCCCACCAGATTCAGCTACAACTAACACACAAGGAATGCCCTACCATTCTCACCAGTTTGAGTCAAAACTAGTGCTAAGCTGTTGACTAAAAATGGGAAAACAAAATATTGGGGAATATTTTCAGATTTTCGTTTTTTTTTTTGACGTGAAAATTATTTAATTACATGGGTTGTTAGACGCGAATACCTGACCGTTAACACATTCACGACCAAGCCTAAAATCAAAACTTCTGCGCGGAACCGAGTAGTCTATGGCTAGTACAAAATGAACCCGGCTACCGGGTTCTCGGTATCTCGCGAATGTTTTGAAGAACCCGGGAGCCGGGTCCTTGGTTCTGAATGTGTTAAAATATTTACAGTCTATACCCTGTATATGTTTTTTCTAGAATTTTCCTTACAAAATAAATAACTATAAATCATCCCTATTCTCAGAGAAACAGCCCTCCCGGCCGTCGCAATGGGTGGCCTCAGCGTCACAGGCTGCCTCGCCGACTTCTCCGTGTACATCTTCCACCCGTACGGCGGCAAGAAGTCCAGCCTCAAGGAGCCTCAGTGGTCTCCGCTCTCCGACACCGAGCGCAAGGACTCGTTAAGCATCAACGTCGAGTTCGTGAAGTTCCACCTCTCACGGTCGAGGAAGCTGGACTTCCAGACGGACCAGGAGCAGTCGAAGGCGACTGTGCGGTTCTCAAGTGAGTTTAGGCTTAGCACTGTTGTTTCGCGCGGGGGATACGCTACCCGTCACTTTATGACGGCTCTAGTTAGACAGGGACAGTTATAGCCTATCTCGCGGCAACTACTTGCGCCCTGTCGTGCCAAACCGGCTAGTTTGATGTTTGAGGATCTAAGGCGATGCGGCGCGGAATAGCCATCGGCTTAGTTTATTATATCCGTGGTTGGCCAACCGTGAACAGACGCTTGGCACCTCAAATAAAAATTAAGCAACTCTATTAAAGCATATTTCCGAAAATCGCGCATTATTTCATAGATGAGCATTTTTATAAAAGCCACCAATACTTCTGGCATTCAATGGGGTATGAAACTCGATACAATTAAATTTCTTCCTCCTTAACATTGTCCTATACAAGGGGGGCAATCCCCATTGTCCAACGGTACTCATACAGCTTCTTTGTGGGACAGCAATCGTGGACGTCGGCTCAGCGTGGTTTAAGTACGACATGCGTCGTCTGGGCGAGATCCTGGCGTTCCCCAAGGCCTGGTACCGGCGCACCATCGTGCGGAGGATGTTCCTGGGAGACCTCAGCGTGGAAAGGCCGAGGTATTTACAAAGTGTTGATAGATTTTTATTTTGACGTGTCTTTGGTTTCTTGGTTGTGTGATGAAGAGTTATGAAGATCTGGGCCCTGTTTCACCGACTCGGTAATAAATAGTCTGTGACAAATGAAGATCGTCGTTTGTATAAATATTAAAACTGTATATGTCGTTTTAAGGTCCGACCACACCGCAGCTTAAAATCCGGTGTCACTGCGGAATCGCAGTGTCGCGTCGTTTTCGCACCGGTTTCACCGCATGCTCCCACACCGCAGCTTAAAATACGCTGTCGCACCGTAAATTGATCTGCGTAAAAATCGCAAAAAATATTACACGGAGATCTTATGGCAGACACCACACCGGTGACGTAAAAGACGCAGCTGTCTTGTAGATGCAGCGTTTTTTACGCAAAGATTTGCGAATCGGGGTTTCTCGGTTATTGTCGGTAACAGTTCGTTTTTCACATAGAGATTATCAGATTCTATGTCTAAAATTTAAAAAAGGAACGAGACAACTGAGTCACGTTCTTTTGTTTTGTTGCTGTGATGGGTGCTGTTGATCTTTACTTATGTCATATAGGTATTTGAAGCATGATTTTGACGCAGCGAATTTTAAGCACCGGTTTGGAAGGTTTGCGACAAAAAGATTATCGTGACGCACGTCATTGCGATTCGCAACGCGCAACACGCGGCGAAAACGGTGCGAAAATGACGCGACACTGCGATTCCGAAGCGAGACCGGATTTTAAGCTGCGGTGTGGTCGGACCTTTAGCCGACATTTAGTTGTTCGGTGCCCTCTTTTACCTATAAATGTAGTTTAATTCTGAGGGAAGATATTTTTCATATTTTTTTTTTAAAGTTTTGAATGCGATTGAATTGGAAAATGCTGTCGGTAGTTTTTGATATGGACTCAAAACTGTTTCAGATTTATGTGACAGTGGTAACACGTGCCTACTTTATTACTATAAGGGCTATCTAAGAAGTAACGATGGTGAAATAGGGCTTTGCTGGTTTAATTACGCAGAATCTCAATTAATTTGTTTCGTTTCAGACCTTCAGCAGCAAATCCACCCGGACCGGTATCGCCGGTTCTACCGCAAAGAGAGAAAACAAAGACTTTAGAAGTGCAGAAAGTGAAAGGTAAATCATACAAGAGAATCTAGCGATAAATCCGTCACCCTTCCATGTCAGACCTTGGCATACATACATAACCGTCACGCTTTATTCACTGCGGAGTAGGTAGAGACAACAGAGCGCCATTCGCTTCTTGGCATTCACTTTATAAATTGCGATTGCAGAGAACGGTGCGACGCCAACCGCAGGCAACGCCGCGTGGGAGACGCTAGTGCTGTTCGCGGTCAACTTCACGAAGCTCAATGTTCATATGAACATGGGCAACGTCATGGGGAACGTCAGGTATGTTCTAGCAATATCGATGAAAAGTCTGCAAAGACTGACCTGACTTCTGTTGCATACAATACATATTATGTCGATAAATACAGAATACAATATGTGAAATATGATAGCGAATAGAAATTAACAATGTCTATTTCCCCTGACGTAGAGCATTTAAAATATTGAAATGAGAATAGACTTCGAATTTTTTCTCATATTGATCATGTTGTAACGCTATCTAGTGGAATACGATCGAACTAATACGGCTTATAAGGTAACTAGCTGCATTACATACTGCACGGGGTAAATAGTTTCAAACGATCCATACAATTTTAACGCCCATTGTACTTATTGTTTTCTGATGTTTGTCACATGACTTTATCGAAGAGATTCTGGAGTGTTTTGTCTTGAGGTTGGAGTGGAATATCTAGGTGTGTAACTACGGATGTGTCCTCAGTTGGCAGAGCCGCGACTTCAACTGCACGGGGCGGCTGAGCATCGGCAGCACGGGGCACCGCAACATGCTGGTGGGCGTGGCGCTGGCCGGCTCCTCCCTGGACGCGCGCGGCGGCATCGTGGGCGGGGCCATCTCGCTGGCCGACATACACACTTACGGTACCCGATTCTGCTCAAACCTACTTTATTTCTTGTTTCTAGCTTTTGGATAGTTTTGGAAGCTACCGTACTTTTAGTTGTTGGTGGCAATTGCTGTTGTTATGGAGTTGGTTGTGGATATGTTTATGAAATGAGTCTTAGCGAGTTTCATAATAATACCATACGATTGAAGTAAAGCCTAATTATAAGGAGTTTTAGATTGATTTTAGTAACTTTTGACGGTGAGTAATGTTCTATTGTGTGTGTTTATAGTGCACATCGAAGAGGAGCCGGGCTGCAACCCGGGACACACATGCGGCGTGCGGCTAGCGGCCTTAGAACTGCGATTGGAGTACATGGGGACATCAGTACTGCTGGCGCGGGTGTCAAGGCTCGCCTGCCGCCTGCGCGACGAGTGGCTGCGGCGAGCCCGCGCGCCGCGCCCGCGCCCGCCCGCCGCAAGGTCAGTACAGGCACAGGCCCCGTACAGGCACGGCAAACTGCTGGCGAGGATTGCCATTAGAGTTAGCGACAGCCACTTACAGCTGGGACTTAGCAAATGCCACTTACAGCTGAGACTTAGCCACAGCCACTCACGGCTGGGATTTAGCGACAGCCACTTGCAGCTGGGATTTAGCAACAACCACTTACGGCTGGGATTTAGCGACAGCCACTTGCAGCTGGGATTTAGCGACAACCACTCACGGCTGGGATTTAGCGACAGCCACTTGCAGCTGGGATTTAGCAACAACCACTTACGGCTGGGATTTAGCGACAGCCACTTGCAGCTGGGATTTAGCGACAACCACTCACGGCTGGGATTTAGAGACAGCCACTTACGGCTGGAACTTAACGACAGCCACTTACGGCAGGAACTTAGCGAATGCTACTTACATCTGAGACTTAGCCACAGCCACTTAATGCTGTGACTTAGCGACAGCCACTTACAGCTGGAGCTTAGCGACAATCTCACTGCTTAATATCTCTCTTGGAGCCAAGATACAGGCTAAGCCTAGTTTGGGGCCCACCAGACATTGTCTCCTATTGTAAAAAATTCTGGTCAATAAACGATTTGTTATTTTTTTCTCTCTAGGCCGGCGATAATCCTGACGCACGGCACGCTGTCCTGGCAGCAGCTCCAGCTGCTGATGAGTCGCTCCACAACCCCGGACCTGCTGAAGATGCAATATAAGCTGGAAGAGTTCTTCACGCAGCAGTTCAACTCCTCGCGACGGGTGCTCTCCGCGCTGCATCCCTACCCTGCGCGGAGGGATAAAAGGGAGCGTAAGTTGCCGCTAATTTATAATTTGGGACTCCATAGATAGACATCCCTTTACTTTCGTGGATGGCGTAAGATGCGAGGAAACAGGTTTAAGTATGCTTTAGGTGATAGGCTAGCAACCTGCCACTAGCAACTTAAAACTAAGTCGTAATCATGGTATTGTCGTTGTCACGTTTCGTGTGCTCTGCCTACCCCGTTTGGGAACACAGGCGTGATTGTACGTATGTCCAATAGATAGATTCTCACTCCAGGCAGATGTTATGCCCGGAAGCCGAAGTACACTGAGAGAAAGTTGGAATTTGTATTTATGAAACCGAACGTCGAAAATTGGATAGCGGGATGTAGGATTTTTATTGATACACCATGGAAGTTCGTAGCAATTAGTTCGGCCATTCGATGATAGGTAGCGCTAACACGCTACACGATAGTGGGAAAAAAGTCACTCGAGACATAATGCGAATAAATTTTTTGCTATTAAGGATATAATGATTTTGGGGAAGTTATCTAACCAACCTCTTATTGGTATGCTTTAGCGGCGTCATCAGCAACGGCGGCGGGCGACGGCACCGCGCCACCAGAGCTTCGCCACCACCGGCACTGGCAGGACGTGCTGCGCGCGCTGCAGCCGCCCGCGCCGGACCAAGGTGAGGTTTTTTTACATTGATCATGTTGCAACGCCATCTAGTGGAATACGGGGTTAAATCTGGAGATCTTGGTGGCCATTTTATTTGTCCATGTGTTCCTATCCAGGTACGGAAGTGTTCATTGAGATAGGCCCTTGTTCTGTAAAATTTCATCAAACGTTAAAATTCATGGTCTTCCTTTTATCGTTATTTTTAGCCTTTCGATCGGTATGATAAAGCTACAGGGTATTTTTTTTCTTGTGTTAAGGGTTCGATACCCGGTTGAACCATGTAATTACTTAAAAATCTTGAATGCAGTTTTACAAAGTTACAAAAATAAAATAATGTCTTCTTTCAGCTAAACATTCTATCTATGCTATTTAAGATACTTCCCCTCTATGTGGCGTGGCATGGCCGTGGGACGCTCTGTATATGCACAAGCCCCTATTATGTTATTTATTACATCTTTCCGTTTGCTAAATCTGAACCAGGCACGGTGCTGGGTGGCACGATGGAGCTGCACGGAGCAAACGTATCCCTCGCGTGCTTCCACGGCAACAGCTTTAAGGCCAAGTCCTGGGCGCTGTTCAGCCTCAAGGATCCCTGCATCAGCTTCGCCACCGAGGCGCAGCAGCTCGCCGATGATGACGGTCAGTTTGATAAGCACGTTTTGATGAAGACACGCATGTCACAGAAACTTTGTTCTGCATTCTATTGCTGCTTGGCAATCTTAAAAAATACAGATTTGTATTTATATTGTTTCCTGGACATGCTAATTTTATCAAATGTCATTTCAGGTTCATTTCATGAAGTAAACTTTATAAATATTTTTATAATGCAGTCATAAATAAGTGTTATTGGAGTCATCTTAAAATTCATCTTCGTGAGTTTGTTAAAAATGGTTACAGGCTTAGCCAAAATTATTGAGCATGCCTATTTTTGATGATGCACAAAGATGCACTTAGTTGCCCGGCCACAAATTGCAGTAAAATGTAGCCCGTTTAGAAGGGCCTTAACACATTCAGAACCAAGGACCCGGCTCCCGGGTTCTTCAAAACATTCGCGAGATACCGAGAACCCGGTAGCCGGGTTCATTTTGTACTAGTTATAGACTACTCGGTTCCGCGCAGATGTTTTGATTTTAGGCTTGGTAGTGAATGTGTTAAAGAAAATTCGCAAATTCTCAGTACTGTTGGCCAAGGCTGTTTATTGCGAATTCTAAACCTAGTGCCCTCACAAAAACTTGTCAGTCTTTAATAAAAAACTATTTTAACCAAAACTTGGTACCTTTATACTGTATGCTTGTAGTAAGTACTCTTTTTATTCTTGCATAATAAAGACTTACTCGTTACCCAGGCGAGCTGGAGGTGAACGTGACGCAGAGCCTAACCGCGACGCTGGGCGGCAGCGCGAGCGCGGCGGGCGGACACCAATCCGTGGGCACGGTGTGCCGCATGACGCGCGCCCTACTGTTCCCGCCGCAGTTCAAGACGCTGAAGGAGTGGTTCGCGTACGCCTTCGCTAACAGCGAGATCGATGGTACGTGGGGCTGTTATGGTTTGTGAGGCGGTGCACGGGGCTGTTATAATTTGTGAGGTGGTGCAAGGGGCTGTTGTAGTTTGTGAGGTGGTGCACGGGGCTGTTATAATTTGTCAGTTTGATGGTAGGCGGGGCTGTGTAATTTGTGAGTTTGATGGTAGGCGGGGTTGTGTAATTTGTGAGTTTGATTGTAGGCGAGGCTGTGTAATTTGTGAGTTTGATGGTAGGCGGGGCTGTGTAATTTGTGAGTCTGATGGTAGGTGAGGCTGTGTAATTTGTGAGTTTGATTGTAGGCGGGGCTGTGTGATTTGTGAGTCTGATGGTAGGCGGGGCTGTGTAATTTGTAAAGATAGTAATGATTTTTTTTTGTTTTTTTTTTTGCGCAGCTATCGAGCTATTCCCGTCGCTGGAGCGGCCCGGCGGCGAGGCGGGCGCGGGCAACACCAACAGCGCGGAGCGCGAGCGCAAGCCGGCGGCCGCGGCGCCGCACCAGCGCGAGGTGATCTTCGCGCTGCCGGCCATGCAGCTGCACCTGCGGACCAGGCACCGGCAGCGGCCCAGCCCGCCCACCGACCAAGGTACCATCGCGAACAGGGATCGTTAAGCCACTTACCTTTTGTAACTTGGTCGTGTACTACTAATCCAATAGCTGACATCTAGTCGGTCACATCGGTCATTGATTACACGACTAAAGTGCGAACAGTGGCAAGTGGCTCAACAATCCCGGTTACCCGAGTTACTGGCTTTGCAGCGGCGATCCAGGTCTAATGACAGTGTTTCAAGATCTAAAAGTACTTCCACAAGTTGTCCGCCTGAAATTACTTTATGCTTTGGACCACTTGGTTTTTGAAATCTTAGATAACAATTTGGAATGACTCGGGGAAAGTAATCCTCACGCTATAAAATGCAAATGCATCAATTCACCAAGGACCGTTAACTATTGAGAAGTTGCCGACCCTACAGCGTCAATAAACAAAAATATTGCGTGGAGTAAAGCTGACTACATATTATTTGAACCAATCACGTCTAGGTATTTACAATTTTTACCAGTTGTCAATGCTAAACCATCTAGGCCTTTCAACTTCCCCTGAACCCAAAAGAAAAACCTGAAAACTCTTATTTTTGTGCTCCTTTGCAGACGAGAAGCCCGTGGTGGAGTGCAGCTTCATCACGGAGTTCGAGGACCACATCTTCGTGTCGGTGGATGCTGAAGCCTTCCTGTTCCTGCACGACCTCATCAGCTCCTACATCAAGGAGAAGGACCGCGTCGTGAGTGCCGCTTGCTTTTGTACCACTTCACAGCTTTAACAATGTTTTAATCTTTTGTGATTCTCACTCACAAGTCATAAGGATCACTTAGCCTTCGTAAGGAGACGCGTGGCGTTGAGTGTCGTGTGCAGAAGTGCATTAGATTTAAACTTACAGCATCTCCTTAAACGAGGCCTTAGCGGGATTTGGGGAAATCCATTCCGTAATTTAGGTATGATCCACTGGCGAGACCTCATGAAAGATTTACAGCAAGAACGGGAGAAAGAGACAACAACATTTTTACGCCTAAACATGTTCGGGAGTGGACTTTCTGCATGCAGAATACCTATTTTGAGGCGGGGTATAATAATTAATTAATGTTAATTTTAATGTTGTTTGGTTGAGTCCACTCGTGACCATAGTCCCTGTAACGCAGCCGAAACGCCAAGTATAATCTCGTATTAAAGCATCCCAGGGTTGGGTTTCTTAAAAAAACAGCATCGTTTCCATTGGGAATTGTTTTTATCTTAAGGTAAAATGAGCTTTTTGAAGACTTAAACAACACAAGGACCCTCCAGGGCCTATAGACATTTCCACCCTGAACGCACAAGCTGAATGTTCTTACTGTCCCAGGTGCCGGGCACCGGGACGCGCGCCGCGTGGGGCGAGGCGCCGCCGCCGCGCGGGCCGCCGCAGGACTACCGCGACTACCAGTGCGTCACCTGGCACCTCGAGCCCACCGTAAGGTAAGCCCAAGACGTGCCAAAAGCTAGTAGAAACTGATAATCCTTCTAAATGGTCTGTAGTCTGCAAGGTTTGGACTGCAACGCGCGCTACACTGTCATTTTCTGATATCTCTACTTGAACAGTAACATAATACTACCGTAAGACTTACTTATTGTGAAATAAACCGGATGCACTCATGTGTTTATATCGAGATCAGATCGACATATTTCAGGACGATCCCTGGTCCATCATTGGAATCAACGCGGCTTTATTCTTTATTTTGCGCGACTGATTATCGCAAGTGTTTTTATTTCTGGCTAGCACATAACACTAGCAACATCTGTATCTGATAGCACATTTACGCTCGTTCGCAGCCGCTGTGACGCATTGCTCCAAATGGGTCACGAATTGGACCGAAGCATGTCGAGCTATAAAAACGCGAGTTTATCAGTTTTATTTTCCAGTGTTTAGTGAATGGCGCTCTGTTGTCTCTGCCTACCTCGCAGAGAATAAGGCGTGACGGTTATGTATGTATGTATGTAGTTTATCGACTAACACCCGGTCGTCCTTTCAGGTTACTATCCTGGGCGGGCAAGTCCATCGAGCCTTACGGCGTGGACTACATCCTGCAGAAGCTCGGCTTCAGCCACGCGCGGACCACCATCCCCAAGTGGCTGCAGCGCGGCGCGCTCGATCCACTTGACAAACTGCTGGCGCTGGCACTGCTGCGGCTGCTGGCACTGCTGCCACACAAGCCACAGGTCACCTAAACCCTGTGCTATGACTCCACTAACTAAGACCCTGTACTTCAGGTATTACATAGACTCTGTGCCGCACGATCCGATATAATAATGTGCTGCGGGAGCTAACACCCTGTGTTCCACAAGACAAGACTGCCCTGTAAACCACAATCTAAGACCCTGTGTTTATGAGCTAAGACCGTGTTCCACAAGCCAAGACTACCTTGAGCCGTATTCTCTACGAGCTTAGACCCTGTGCCCCACGAGTTACAAGGAGACAAACCCACAAGTAGACTGCATGCTGCATTAGCTAAGCTGAAGCCACGTGTACAGTTCAGAGTGGTCAACCCTCAGTCCACTTATACGCTGCTAACTAACCGTGGATAACTCTGGCAACCACTGGGGGAACACAAACATATAATGGGCGAAGTTCGAGGACAGGACCAATTGATCCCTTTGCAAACGAGGTAATACTGAGGTCTAAAACTGAACCAAAAAATACGGTTAATTGGGTTCCAATTCATCTGAATTTAACACACGTTCGTATCATCTCGGTTAGAAAGGGATAATCAAAAAGCTACCCCGACAACACTTAGATACCAGCATCTATGGCTGAACTTGTGAACGATGCTCTTGGTTAGAACAGTAGGTATAAACTAAATCAAGCACAGCACACTTTTCGTCGGTGCTAGTAACTTGGAGAGCGGTAAAAAGTGGCGTCGTGATACTAGAAAATGTAAAACTTTTCCGGCTGGGAGATCTTGAAACGGATAGATTTGTCCTGGATTAGAACAATTAATTAAATTCAATGAGTTGACACAGTGAAAGGCTTTGCGTATTTTTTATTTAATGGCTCGTCAATTAAGTCAAAAATACGAAAACAATAATGGTTTTCTCTGTGCCTTTTCATTCCTATGACATAGATTTTGTATTAGGTTTTGTAATAAAACTTGTTCCCACCTGAATACTATGTGATTCTAATAAACTAACTGACCGTGGTTCTATTACATAAAATCACTTCGATAAATTAAGCTAGACAGAAGACAAACCAATTTTACCCTCTTGTCTGTCGTATATCTGATTCTCCGCCTTTTCAAGTATTCTTTAGCAGAAAAGTAAGAGATAAAGAGGTTAATGCGATAACTAACCGTTAATAACTAACACTAACGTGTCACTGCAACTATAATGTGTCAAAACCTAAACTCAGAAGGCTTACCACAGGAACACGTGGGTCGACTGCCATTTTCTGAGGTCTCTATACTATACTCCGTTTCGTTTAAGATTAGAATGTTATCGTGAAATCCTCAGATGTTTTTGAATAAACCCGACGCATTAACATAAGAGTATTAAAATGAACAGTAATAAGTGTTATTGCAATAATTATTTCCAGCTTTACCTGTAGTCTAATCTTAGATGAAACAGAGTATAGTTAGGTAGTAACAGGTATTGTCTATCTCGCGCGCGTTGCTGTACTAAGCCATCTGATGTGTCTCGAAATAAGAGAAAATTGTGTACGAATGTTTTCTTCTTATATTCTGAATATACTCGCGATTGTTGTAGAGTCGAGAATAGAATTATTATGAAAAGTATGGCAGCAATAGTAAACATTAAAAACTTAAGTCCAATATTGTGACGCAAAGCTAAAGTTATGTATGAGCGAAAGCTATTGTGCTTTGGGGTCGATTCAACCAAACGAAAATAAAATTTAATCTTGGAATGACGAGTATCGCTCCTTAACGTTTATGCTTTACGAGTATCAATAGAGGTGTAATAAAAACTAATAAGTATATCAATTGGAAAGGGGGGATATTTGATGCAAGAAAAAATAATTAATATTCTAAAATTAACTAGTTCAATTTTACCTATAATCATGAAGAATTATAAAAAAAATGGTGCAATTTAGTGTATTTGTTTTATCGTTCTGAATAATTTAATTTTTTATGTTCCATTTTATGTTTCTGATTGTTTTTATTTTGTGCAATGATTGAAATTCGTTGTAATTAATATATTTATAAATAAATGTCTTTGATTTTACATTATGAATGCGTGTCGCAAATTAATTTATGAAAATTTTAATTTTACGTACAAATAATGTTACTCAAACTCGTTTCCACGTCAACAGGTTTCCTGTACTTATAATACTTAAGAAACATAATCACATAATTAATTGAGCAAACATTTTGTCTTGAACAGTAAATTATATCTAGTAGTGCAAAATACAGACAACCATAGATTTTATTTTGTTGAAAAAAAAAAACAAGCACGGCGCGACGCAGTCTCTTTTGTCGCTACACCATTTTTCAACATTGAAATTATGGTTTATCCAAAAATATGATTTTCCCTTTGGCAGCTTTCAAAAATAATAAAGTTCAGTATTTCATATTATGTTCACAACACACGAGTAACTTGTTTTAAGTGTATCAATAGGCAGGTCCTTGTTTAAAATCATACACATTTCAGTTAAGGTAAATTAATGGAAACATTGATATTTTGCTGTGTGATATTAATATCCAGAGAGACGGATCCTGTATTACTACACCGCTGTACAAACATTTAAATACCCGTTTAGGTTAGACAAACTTCTCCAATGTAAAATGTAATAATAGTTAGTATTTTAATATTTTGTTCTAATGCTATTTGTGATTCTGTGTTCCAACAATAAAAGCAATAAATTGTTTCTTACGTTATTGTATATAGGTTTCGATGGCTCTTCTGAGATTAGATTTGTACTGTCTGTATAAATTTGTATATTATGTTAAATGATATGATATAATGTAAGTAGGTTGAAGTTTCATAAAATGTATCAATAATAGATAATATTTTTATTATGGAGCCTGGTAATTTGTACATAATGAATGTGATAATTAATAAATTATTAGAATCATTCAGTTGTTTCATTTGAGTAAAATAAAACAAACGAAGATAGCAAAATATTTTTTTAATAAAAAAAATATTACGTGATCGGTAAATAACATTTCTATAAATTAAAGTTACCATTTTACATAAGACCTTTATCAAATTATGAGTAAATTATATGGTACAATTCAAATTATAAAATACACATTTCAAAATTTATTGTACCATCGAACAAATTGATTCCTGACCCACCATAGAACCTATTCACAGTGAACGTCACAGTGACATTGCATTGCTTGATAAAGGAAATATTCATTACGTTTATTGTAACAAAGTTCTGCGGTGGGTTAGGAATCAGTTGGCTCGATTTTACCTTTAACTTCTACAAAATCATGCGAGTACATTCCTTACATTACATATAATATCAAAACCAAATGAAGGCATACAGACTTCGCGGTTACAAGACGAGCCAAAAGCGCACGCAAGCCTGAGCTAATGGGAATGTTTCCAACAAATTGAATGAAAGTATTTTATACACATAAATACACATTCGCTTTGTTAACATTTACAAAGATGTAACGGTCTAAGTTTGTGTAAGATCTGGGAATAATATCTATCAAAACCACCTGTAAAAAAAACGTGGCATGAAGCCAAAAATAATTAATCCCCTCCCTCTCGGGTTATTAGCGATCAGCCATTGATATTTCCAAAATGGATCAAGACATCATTGGTTTTGTGGCATTGGGTTAATCGCCTACATACATATTGTTTTTTTCTTTGTTAGGACATTCGTTTCCACAGCTGTATCTTTTTATTTTATAACGATTATCAGATTCGTAGTTATTGCGCGTGCTTTGACAGTCACAGAAATGACGCGAACGACCTGCGACGCGACGAGTACCGGCCTACTGCCGTAGACCTTTCACTACAGTTCAGACTTTTAGGTACTTAAAAAAAGGTAAACAATCCCGACAAAGTCAAAAACCATGTAAGGTATGTCTATTTTAGTCGCATTACAAGGCGAGGGCAATGCGACTAAAATAGAAAGTGTCGTATTTAATGTAGGATCACATACCTTACGTGATTTTTGACTTTGTCGGGTTGGCTTTGTTTGATTAACTTTTTTTAAGTACCTAAAAGTCTCAGGTATAGGTCCGGCCGGTTGTAGAGTGAACTCGCCCGCTATGGCATCTATTTCTGGCATGATAGTTACTAAGTACGATGGGCTTTAGCTGCGCTGGTTGGGACAATATTCGCCAGTGTGCGTTATGCTTCCATACTTTTATGGCTCGTTCGATTACATTTACAAAATGTATTTGAAACACCAAATGGCTTGTAATTATAACACTCAAATTTATTTAAGTATGTTTTAGTCAGCCGGCTTAGCACAGCAGTGCGCGAGTTAGACTATACCCGTCACTGTTCAACTAGAAACGTCAGAAAGTGTCTATCTCGTGCGCGTGTCGTCTCACGCGTAGTGCTGTGGTAAGCCTACAGTATTACATAAAAAAAAAACTGAAGCAAGTCGAGCTAACCTCGATATTAAGACGTGAGTTTATCAATTTTATTTCACTAGAAAGTCTCATGATAGTTCCATTAAAAGTACTTGAATCCGTCAAAGTTTATCTATTATAATATGTATACTATATTGGTGGGGATAGTGCGCAACTAACGTGTTTTATGTTTGTGATGGCCACAAAGAATTTTGTACTAAATTTTATACTTTAAAATTCAGTGCGAAATTAATTTAAAAAATCACCAAGGATTAATAAAATATTTTTACTCGTATCCACTTCAGTATTTGTATTATTACAGCTAACGAAAAAAAAAATAGTATTCTATAAAAAAAACTGTAGCGACCCTTTATTTTTCCTCTCCAGTGTAGTTTGGCCTTCATGTCTTATTTGAGGATGCATATTCAGCTCTCAAGTATTAACTACTAAAATTCACTAGATTTGTATAATATCATTATTTATTTGTACGGTACGATTAAATTCGATGGAGGCAAGATTTTTGTTTATTTTTATTCGATTTGTTTCCGTTCAAAATTAGTAGGTACAGATCAGCTGCACAAATTACATCACCTTTAGTTACAGACCTCAGTATTGACGTGGCGAGATTTTAAGTAAACCTGCTTTTAATCTTGCCAAGTTAGATTTCGGGAACTGTACTTGTCGAACTATGTACGTAGACACGAAATTTCGTTGACACAGTAGCGCTAAACAAAAACGGATCTTATAACTCCACACGTAGCATCAGTACTAACCATTATTAATATACAGTAAGGTGCATTTCTGCTGAGCATCGCAAGCTACAAGAATGTTCACATTAAAGCTACATTGATAAGGGCTGCTCTTGAAGCTTGCGAAATGACGTCATCACAGTGACGTTTTAAAATATTTCTACCAATGAGGAAAGAGGCTGCGGTGGTATCCACCAATAGCATGCCAGCAATGCCTAGAGTTGAGTAAATTGTGGTTATAAAGATTACATTTACACGCTAAATACATTCAAAACTTAAATCATCAATCGCATTTGTTTGTACTGTTCACTCTGGCTAACGACATCTCAGTTTCGAGATTTTTAAACGTTTTAGAGCTCGTTCCCACCGCGTCGGGCGCCCGCACGATTTTTAATCGGGCCTCGGCGCCTCTGTTCAAACTGGCCGGCTGTCGTCCCGATTTTTAATCGGTGTCGGGGCCTCTATTCACATCAGTCGGCTGCCGGCCACGACAATGTGAATGCGCGAACGCGACGCGCGGGAGTTACAGGGGGTGAGGCGCGAGCAGGGTCGGCCCGACATCCGATTTGGTGTGAACAGCGCGCCCGGCACGATTTTTAATCGGCGTGCGGGCTCGCTGAACGCCCGACATTTTGTGTCGGATCCGATTGTCGGGCGTGTGTGAACAGCTCCATATAAAATGTACTGCGGCTACGACGCCTGTTTAAAAATCATGCGGGCGCCCGACGCGGTGGGAACGGGCTCTTATATGGCAGCGGACTAAATTCAAAATTAAAACCTTTATTTATGCAAATAGGCTCCAAAGAGCACTTTTATAGGTCATTAAATTTCGAGACTACCAGCGCCTCGGAAAGACCACCACTGTCAAGAATAATGCGCCACGAACCAGTCTCGTGCAAATACAAAGTTCGTTAACTAAAGAAAAAGTGGAACAAGCGACGTATTAGGTGAACGACTCAGTGTAACTCTCACTTTACAAGTAATTATCAAATTAGAATCCAAAAGAATTTATAAACTGAAATTCAACCATCTAGGCGAACCCAGCAAGAAATTCACGCAGATGTACAGTCACAAACCGGGATTGTTGAGCCACTTGCCACTGTCCGCAATTTAGACGTGTAATCAATGACCGATGTGACGGACTTGATGTCAGCTATTGGATTAGTATTACACGACCAAGTTACAAACATAGGTGGCTCAACAATCCCGGTTCGCGATGGTACAACCCAACTCTTTGCACCGCTCTTAAGCCTATATCAGACGAGGCTAGTATTTTAATAGAATAACAGGTTAATTTAGTTCCTAAACGTGTCTGAACAAAGAAATGAAACGGATAAACTCACTTTACATTAAGGTCGGTTCGACATGTTTAACTTCTCGTATGCTACGGAGCAGTTCTGCTCCATTTTAAGGATATCTTTTTTTTATTTTTATTAATCACCATAATTTGTAGATATTGAAACAGAAGAGGCTCGAATGCAGTATATTTTTCATTTCCCGCATACGAGGGGTTAAGGCCAGTTCGTGCCTCTCCATCGGAAACAATACGCCAAAAACGTGGGTAGTTGTGAATAGGTGTCAGTTGCGTCAAGCAATCTAACATTGCGCGTCTAAGAGATCCAGGTATAGGCTTGGAACTGGCTCGGAACATCTGGATAGTAAAAAGGTGAGTTTATTTGACAGCCAGATAACCCAGTGGTTAAAGAACCTGACTGTGAAGCATAAAAGGTCTCGATCTGGTTCGCTTACGTCTAGTACCCATAACACAGCCATTACATTGCCCAATGTAAGTAATTGGTGTAAATTCTCTATCCATACTATTATCAATCGCTCGTCTAACAGTGGCCCACGGGGCGTGTTGCTCAGGATATAATGCTACGAACCGGCTCAAAACATGTCAAACTTATCTGCATAATAAAAACGTGAGTTATCCGTTTCAAACCACCGTGAAAGAGTCTAACAGGAATTTCAATTTAACAAAAGCTGTAACACTATTTAGACACGTTTAGCAACTAAATCACCCGCCACTCATCCACTTAGCGCGTACCCGGCAAACCCAATTTTCACAGGCGGAGCCAACTTCACGCCAATCGAGACACCCGCCCGTGTGAACCGGGGCTATCGACTAACGTCAGACCGGAGGCGGCTAGTGGATCGCGAAGTTCTGCGTAAAGTCGTACTCGACGGTGGGTATGACAGTTTGTACGAACTTCAGGAACACTATGAGGTACGAGTGGACGCCCATCTCGCCGCCGCTCTCCGTCACCGTCTCTATTATTTTCTTCATCACCTCTGCGTGTCTGCAAACGAAATATATAATGTTGAAAGACATATCAAAAGTTAGAATAGGTAAGTCACTTCAGGAGGAACAAGAAAGTTTATTGATTTTGGATGTGTGTCAACGTGTTTTTCAATTTTTTCCGTAAGTGTGTTTTAATATTTTGGCAGAATCTGGCTGTATGACCATTGCTTAGAAACGAAGCACAGTTAGCCAATCATAATTCAGTGTCATTACGTGAGAAAATCTTTAACGACCATTGGCTAATAATACTGCGCGCGACGCCGGCAACTCCGGCACCCGACATTTTGCCTGACGAGATGAGCAAGAAAGAAAGATTTCATCTGTTATTGCACATTCTACCCTATGCTTGAAGTTATAAGGTTTTTATTGAATTGAACATTCGATTTCATTCAGTATTTGTCTGCTTGTCTGACTGAGGTGACTTATATTTGTGGTATGTATTGTGTGTGGTGTCGGGTCTAGAATAGCACCACTCCATTTCTTCCGTTGATGTTGTAAGAGGCGACTAAGGAAATGGGTTTAGGTATTCTTTAGGCGACAGGCTAGCAACCTGTCACTATTATACTACCTCTTACATCTGTTATCAAACCCAAAATGATGCTGGAAGTGGCTGCGAAGTATGAAATAGTCATAATCATGGTTGTGTCTATTTCACGTTTCGTGCGCTCTGCCTACCCCATTTGGGATTATAGGCGTGATTATATGTATGTATGTATGTGTATGTATTGTGACGGTCCGCTTGGCTGCTCGGCGCCCGGCCTATTGCCGTGTAGTATAGCAGCGTGGGGTACTGACCGGCAGGGGTGCACGGAGGCCATGGCGGGCCCGGTGACGTGCGGGTGCGCCTCCATGGTGACGGTCCGCTTGGCGTGCTCGGCCGACACGTCCTCGTACATCGCCTCCACGCTCAGCAGGGCGCGGTTCTGGGGACGACGGTAGATGTCACTATACCTCTATTTATTTAGTTTTTTTAATCAGGGGTTCCCAACCTTTTCTCGATCAGGGACCACTTTAATATTAGTCTTGTTGGCAGGGACCACATCGTGACTATAGTAAAATTCACTCACCGTAGGGCGATTTAAAATTTAAATGAACACAGAAACGTAGGTAAGTTTAAGTTACGTTAAGATTTAGACGCAGAAATAGGAGCCCCGCGTGATGATACAGTTTCTGCGGTGATTCTTACTGAGAAAAACGCTACTTTGAAATTAAGTTTAGGGAAAACGACAGTAATCGGCCAACACGTCCTAGTACAACACTTCCACGCTCAACAGCGCGCGGTTCCGAAGACAACGGTAGATGTCACTGTACACCGTAATCTATAACTATTGCTCAGTATGGGGCTTATTTTCAGAGTATTTATTTAACCAATACAGAAACGTAGATAGGTTTAGGTTACGTTAAGTTTTTATCAAAATCACGCAGGAATAGGAGCCCCGCGTGGGCGTTTTGTGGTTGTAGACGGTGCCAAATGTAATGCCCGCTCCAGACTCTCGCGAGGCGCCTCCTAGAGGCTCTCGGCACGAGTCTTGACGAGTGAAGGCTGTAGGAGTGCTAGCCATCCACACTCTCGATTTATTCAATTACTCGCTACAGGTATTACAAGATGGACGTAACTGAATTAACTGTGTTAGCTACTTTATATGCCTACCAATACTATAACGAGCGAGCGAGCGCGAGAATGTGGTTGATTCTCTCGCCTCACCCCCTGGCGTCCTTTGACTCGCGCCCGAAAAGCCGACACAAATCGGAGCGACAGCGAGGCGAGGGAAGACGAGGGGACACGAGCGTACCGTCCTCACTATCGCACTCGCGTTCCCTCGTATAGTCTCGTGTACATACCTCGTCGTACCCGATGATCCAGAGCCTTGGCGTCTGGTAGTACTTGTCGTACGTGATGTGCAGGTCGTATGTGCGCGTGCGCACGATCTCGTCGCCGTCGGCCGCGCGCTTCTCCTTCGCCTTCACCTCCTTGCGGGGGGCTAGGTCCGTCGACTATACGGAATAACGGGGAAATATGATACGGTTGTAGAACGCTGTAAGTCCTAGGGATACTTCCAGGTTGTCATGCCAAATATCGTCGAAATTCATGTCACTATTATACCTCTTTCGTCTGTTTTTAAGTAGGGGACGGCACACAAAGCGTTAGGAAGACAAAGGTAAAGATACATAGAGATGGAAAACCTTAGAGGAGGCCTTTGTCGAAAGACAAGCTGTTAAGAAAAAGTAAATATTATACCTACTCAAGTTTTGTTTGTTAATGTCAAGGATCGAATACCGGTATTATTTTCATACATTTATACCGGTATTTAATATCGGTATCTCAGTTGTTTATGTATATTATTGCAATTTTTAACCGACTTCAAAAAGGAGGAGGTTCTCAATTCGACCTAATTTTTTTTTTTTTTTTTTTTTTTTTTTTTTTTTTTTGTATGTATGTTACTCGATATCTCGAAAACCCGTGGACCGATTTTCAACATTTTTTTTTTAATCGAAGGGGTATAACTCGAAATTGGTCCCATTGGCACGACACCAGGATCTGATGATGGAATCTTGGAGAAATCGAGGGAACTCTTCAAATTTTATATGGAGATGTACGGCGTTTTCGGTTATTTGTCGATGAAGTCAAGATTTTTACATTCAGTAAACAGAATACTTTCAAAATATTGCTAATTTGAAGTCGGTTTTTTTTTGTTTAAAATTATTTCATTTAATGTCGTACTTTTGTAGGCTTACCTAAATACTATCTAGGAATACCAAGCTAAAATTCCAAATTAAAGGACATAATTTAGTTTCTAGTAATACCGGTAACAATCCCTGGTTAATGTAAACACAGTAATAACGGCTTATTGCTAAAACTGTTCACAAAATGTGAAAAAAACATTTATCCTATCTTTGACCATTCAAGGATTTCACCACATGTTATTTGGATCTACCATCTCTTCATGAATGATCATTCATCATGATTGAATACCAAAGATGTAGCAAACAACTGAAAAATAGTTTCCAGTTCACCCATTCTAGTACTCACAGGGTCCACTTCATCGAGCAGGCCAGACTCCTGGAACTGCTCCATGTCTTCAGCCTCGCCGTCCTCCTCATCCTCATCATCATCATCATCATCGCCATTGTTCTTGGCTTCATCATCACTGTCCCCTGTGTCGGCTGCCTCGAGTGTCATCTCACAAACCTGAATAGACACAACAGTAGGACATTAGAACATTAGGGACAGAGTTCTTTCGAGCGGTAGAGGAGCAACTACAATTCATAAATCAACGATATTAACGACATTAAAGAGCAATGTATGTGATAATGTCCTATATTTGTGTAGCAATTAATACATTCACGACCAAGCCTAAAATCAAAACATCTGCGCGGAACCGAGTAGTCTATAGCTAGTACAAAATGAACCCGGCTACCGGGTTCTCGGTATCTCGCGAATGTTTTGAAGAACCTGGGAGCCGGGTCCTTGGTTCTGAATGTGTTAAAGCATCTCAGCCGGAAGCACGCTCGCCAAGCACTGCTCTTTGCTCGCGCGAGGCAGAGAACCAATACAATGCGTCGTTAGAAATAGCGTCAGACACGATTACCTGTAAATTGCGCTTGAGCTATTTATTAACAAAAAGTAAATATTGCCTTAGTGGTGTCTGGAACTGTTGTTCAAACAATGAAAAATTATCATTTCTCTAATTAACTCGTAACAACACTATACGTAACAAGTCCGCGGCGAAGTCACGGTGTTCGGTCCGGCGAATTGACACTAATTTGGACCCGCCTTTATATGGTTAACACTAACCTTTTCCTCAATAGCGAGTGAGCCAGTGTTGTCATAGTGGTGGGTGTCCACCCAGCCACCGTCTCCATCTTGGTCGTCCTCAATCACCTTCTCTTTAGCATCGCTGTACTCCATCTGCAAGTCAAGCAGCACATCAGTACAGTATTTTTTGCTTACGGTGCTTTATGCCAACTGTACTTCATTGTCATCCAACATAGATTATGTGTACTGAGTTTTAAGTTTATTGGACCAACCATTAAAGAGTCCCTCTAATGAAGACTACTAGGCCACCAGAAGTCTACTACCAGATTATTGTATTGTCATCCAATTTACACAAGCATACAAAATTTCAGTTCAACTAGAAACCAGGAAGTGGATCAAATTTAATTTACAAAATTTAACTACCAATAATGGGACTGTAGGTGAAGTAAATAAAAGCTTGTAATAGAAATATATAGACATAAAATGTCTGTTTTATATCGTGTCAATTTTCATCTATTATTTACAAACAAACAGTTACATTTCAACATTTAGAAAATGTGTCTTATGTTCTAAAAAACCAACAGTTCAATTAAAACATTAATTATTAATTTATGCCTACCTTGACCTTACTAGATTTAGAATTAACTAAATGGGGTGAAAATTATTTAAGGCAATTATTACAAATCAGCCTCACTCACTTGCCATTGTTTTGTGAATTATGTATTTAACAAAGAGTTAGCAAATAAAGTATTCTGTCCTGCTCTGACTACAGCCTTAAATATTTCATGTTCTTTACCTGCTTGCATCTTCTGTAGCAGGGCACATTCCTTGTGATCAAGAACTGCTTGTCGGCTGGCAAGTACGGCCTGATCTTGGACTCCTCGCCCTTGCACCACTGCCAGGTGGGGCAGTGGTGCACCAGGTGATCACCAGCAGCCACAAACTCTTCCGGTGTCAGCACTCCGGTCTCTTGGAACTTTGATTCCTATAATAAAATGGTTCATAAGCTGTCTGGTTTTAAAAGTAAATTAAAAGTAGTAGGAATTGGAAAAAGTTCAATGTAATATGATAAGAAAACAGTAAACAATATAAGATAAGTCACATTACATTGTAAATATGGGATAATGTTAAATCATAAATAATTCGGAAAAACGACGTGTGACCCAGTAAACACGAACTTAAACAAAGGACTTGGCCCTGAACGCTGTTGTTTACATATCCATCAATCACTTTGATTTACATATTGATACGGTCTCGGCCAACCCTAGACGCAGCAGCCGATAAACCTACCTTCAGCACAGGGGTAAGGTACCCGGCGACCCCTAGGGCGGTACCCTTTACCGTATTGATGACACTTTGCATTGTATCTCGTTGCGTTCGTTACACGAGAAAACAATGGCTTTTGTGTGCCACACAAAAGGTAATTATAAAATTATCGGAAATCAGACAATGGAATACTAAACGAAACTGAACTGACGGTGACGGACGACTAGCGAGTAGCGATGCAAATCGCAAAAAGTCTCTATCTCGATGACATTTTCATGACAATCATGATCGTGACATTGTCCATCAGTTCGGAAATTTCTTTCGAATAAACATTTTATTAAAACGCAAGTAACGCCTTAAAAACCAAACGAAACAATTTTTTTAACTTAAAACTTTCGAGAATTACATGTGTTACATTCCAAATAAAAATAACGATTAATTCGGTAACCCAATGAATGAATTCTCACAGTATCTAATCTAAAGCAAAGGCCCCCGCATTAAAAGCTTAAACTGTCAAAAATGTCATGTATAATGACAGTTGTGACATTGATTACATCGAATTTCATTACTCACTACACTACCGTCAGATTTTTCGACTGATAAACGCAAAATAATGATAATATTAACTCTCTCTTAGATTCCTCATAAAATCCATTTTATATTCGTCAATTATCTAATCCATCAGCCATGGAGGACGTTTTAGATGAAGTGGTGTCCTCGGAAGATTTGCAAGTAATTATTGTTTTTGTGCAACACTTGTGAGTCACGGGTGGAAGTGCATTGTGCTGTTTTTTTGTTGTTCTGCAGAAGTTCGAGAGAGTGTTCCACGAGCAGCTGCACAGCGGCAGCGTCACGCACAAAGCACAGTTCGAGTACGCGTGGTGTCTTGTACGGAGCCTGTACCCCACGGATATCAAGAAGGTACCATCTTTCTTTTACTTTATAAATATCTTATTAGTTGTTGATGTATACGCGGCTGCGACGCATGATTTCAAGGTTATTTTCTATTAAATTTATGCATGGAATTTGTTATTGCCCTTGTTGATCCATGAAATTAACAATGTCATTTAAAAATACACAGTACCTACTGGTAGGACAAAATCTTTCTTTCTTGGATTTGTTACCATCTATCACCTTATCTCTTCTTGGAAATTGAGATAGTATAACTGATTGTTATGTGTTTTGAGTTATTGATTGGTTAAATGTCTTATTGGACTTTGGAACGAAGCATCATTGTTACTATGTTGTGTTGGATATGTCACATATTAATGCAGTGTGTGACTAAACATACATTAAGTTCAATGCGGAATTATGTGGGAATTCTCAAACCAATTGATTCCTTAACCCACCATCTGTAGAAACTAAAGGTCATAGTGACACGGCATTGCTTGACAAAGGAAATCATTGTTATATGTTTATTGTGAAAACATTCTCTGGTGGGTTACAATTAAATTAGTTTGATTGTGGAATGATTTGTTTTATGGTCTTCAATTTTATTGTAGCTAACAACTACTTTATGTTGAGGGTTGCCATGGTGATGTCTCCAAGGCCATTCAGTAAACTGTGATCCCATCAAAAACATTCTGTAAAAAAACTACCCAAGTCTCGTTGAAGCTCCTTGTTTATCTCTAAAAAGTAATGAAATCTAGACAGAGTTGTGCCAAGTCTAAGGTTCCTTACTGCGATTTCTTTATTATTATAGTTAAAGTTGTGTGCCTAGGCCGTTGAACATTTTTTATACGTTAGTGGGTACAAGTCAATTTTGTTAACATGTAATGTTGCAACTACCTTGTTTGTTACGCGAGATAATAGCCCATACTGGTATGGGTAATTGGTATAAAGTGTTCAACGGCCAAGTCACACATACATTAACTATAATAATAAAGAAATCGCAGTAAGGAACCTTAGACTTGGCACAACTCTGTCTAGATTTCATTACTTTTTAGAGATAAACAAGGAGCTTCAACGAGACTTGGGTAGTTTTTTTACAGAATGTTTTTGATGGGATTTCACTTCTTTTTGTAGAAACGTGAGCATATTCATTAATTATGTTAGATTTTCTTATTTTACACATTTACTTATTTTTGCAAATTATCTTTCTTTTCTTTTTTCCGGTTTTGATCTCGTACATTAGGAACAGTTTTTCGTATTGCCCATTCGCGTTCCTTAAATTAGAAGATGTGTCTCTCTACGCTGGATTTTTGCAATTACAGTCAATTTTTTTATGTACCAGAGCAGCTCAAGGTCTTCATCAGATACTTCAGACCTCAGATTTTTGACATCAAATGAAGCGACCCACTAAGTTGAATATTTTTTGTAAAGAAGGTATGTCAATCTCTATAGTAGTTTGGTTGGGCTCTAGTGTTTTCATCAGGTACTCCAGATCTTCGATTATCCTAGTTTTTACATTTTTCCCTTTATGTAGTCGTTAATCCCTAACCATGTACCAAATTTCAGCTCTCTGAGTTTACGGGAAGTACTAGTTCTATTTTGATGATCATGAGTGAGTGAGTGTCGAAAATGCGAAACTTTGCTTTCGCTTAACTTCGGAACTGAATTACGTACAGACTTGAAATTTTGGATTTTAAATATGTGGTTATAGCTCACTAGATGACAAAAATTTCAGCGTCCTAGTATTATCCAGAGGTTCTCAAATAGGGGCCTGAAAATGCCGCGAAATGGTTCCAGTAAAGGATGGTACGGCAGTGCTTGCTTTGCGCTCGACTTGGTGGGGGCACTGCCGTGCCCCCTGATTTTCTATAAGTGGGTATGAAACATGGATAAATCATAGTTTTGACTTTGGCATTAGGTGTGGTTTCTCTGTCCCATTTGGAAATACAGGCATGATACAACATGTATGTATGTTAGAGTTAATGCTGCCCAATAATGCCCAATAACAAATTGTATCCCTTATTCCAGGGTATTTTACTCCTCAAAGAGCTGTTCAACTCTCATCCGGAAGGCAAGAGGGACTACCTGTTCTACCTGGCCATCGGGCATGCTCGGATCAAGGAGTACAGCAAGGCGCTCAACTTCGTCAAAGCGTTCCTCGAGATTGAGCCAGCCAACCAACAGGTCATAGCTTTGGAAGTAAGTGGAACATCATGTTTGATACTCTATTGTTACGTAACTATGTCACTGTTGTTCTTTATTAAACACGGTCATATAATAGGTGAGAATACTAAAAATAGAAGGTTCATTCCGAAACAAAAGCCATACATACATACATACATACATACATACATACATACATATTCTCACACCTGTATTCCCAAGAGGGGTAGGCAGAGCACATGAATTCAAAAAATCCAGTGCCACGTTTAGCATTTTCAGGGTAATCAGATGGTTAAACGTGATATTGCAGTGACAGGTTGCTAGCCCACAATGCACTAACCCTTTCCCAGAGTCGACTCTTATGACACCCACTGGAAGAAAGGGGGAGGTGCTATTCTAACCCGGCACCACACGGGAAACAAAAGCCATGTTTAGGAATAAAGATTTAGCGGTCTCTCACTACTGTTACCTGGTTGCATGCGAAATTTAAATTTATTGCGTGACCAGAGCCTTCATATTCCGTTGGGTGCTGCTGACTTAAAACCAGTTTTATTGGTTTTCAATGAAATAGAAGACATACAGGGTGTGGCCTGTAACAGGGGCGATAAATGAAAACGTTAATTCTATAGGTTATACGCAGTTAACTTAACCTGATTATATTGTCCTAAAGTCCTTAGTTTAGGAGATATAGCAGTTCAAAGTTACAATGGACACGCAATGTGTTTGATCACTGCAAAACTGTCGCAAATCTATCGCTAAGTGTCTTGGTACAGGGAATTTCTTGGTAAAGGGGCGATGGTCGTAAGATCGTATGTGCTCAAAAAATCCATCAATCAAAATTAGTTCTTAACTGTAAGTTATAAAACAGCTTAATCTCGAGAGAGCCGATTTGTAACCTTTTTATTGAACTTTGTGGTGATATTTAAAAAAATTGAGTACTTTGACAATAAGAGAGTTGACAAATCAAAAGCCGTCACCAAGCCGTCACTGATTGAAAATGGCAAGATGCAGTACGCCGCTCCTGAATTATGCGATATTATTTTATTGTGTATGGAGAAGCCAGAAGGAGACAACTAGTTTAAGAGACACGTTATGGTCCCGCAAAGTGCACCGCGTGCGGAACGACCAACCATGACCAGCGGCCTGGTGAAGTCTGCTGCACACGGCCCAGGCTGACGGGCACGGCACCCTATGTTTTACGATTAGCACTAGAACGGCGAATGCTGCAGCATGTGTGAACGTGTGATGATAAGTCTGTGATAAGTACTCCAAAAAGAGATCACGTGTTTAGAGTTACAAATAAAACTGCCTAAAGTGTTAAAAAAGGTGAACAAATGTCCGTTTATTCTATCTAATTTTAATGTAAGACTTTTTTACTACAGCGAAATAAACAAAGTGACTTTTGTGTGAACAACTAGGTATTTGTATTGAATTTAGTTAACGTTTTCCAGCACGTTCACTAGTGGAACAGAAAAAAAATCACTCATTATTTAAGTCGCCATAACCCTTGTATAATGAAACAAACTGATATCGCTTTTCTGAAAACTGTACCTACGTTTCCTGGAATAAATAACTTCTTCTCTTAAAAAATTACTTAGTAATAGGGTAATTACTACCTAATTTCCCATGAATAGCTGCCTACACAATGACAAACAACCGATATGGTTATGGCTGCTCCAATAATGAGCATTTTTCAGTTTCATCGGTTTTTGTTATCAGAGGACAACGTAATTAGAATAAACTGAAAATTTTACGATATTGTTTCTTAATTAATTTACAATTTCATAATTTTACTGTCATTAAACGTTTACGTGTACATCCCAGTGTTTTAATGCCTTCGTGTCTTATCACCCCTATAAGGCTGCGTTTTCACCAGAGATGTGGGAGGTAGCTAAGCGGCGCGAGGCTGTGTAACGAGGAGGTGTAACGGTGTGAATATTTCCATCAAAGATGTGCGAGGTAGCTAGTACTAAACAAGGTACTAAACGAGGTAGCTAGTTAGTAGAGGTAGTAACGAAGAGGTGACAGAGGCTGAGCGGTGCGAGGTTGTGTTGACGGACGGACGCGAGCTTAGTCACTGGACAGAATCCTCGCTATGCAAGTATGCATCCTAGCATCGTTCAGCTACCTCGCGAATCTTAGCCAGACGCCGCCTCGCAACACTTTCCTCCAACACATCTTTCCCTTCGTTTGTATGTAGAAAATCCTCGCTCCTCTAAGCTGTTTCCACCAGAGCTAAGCTAAGCGAGGATAGATAAATGAAGCGTTTCTATTGGTTAATGACAAACACATCCCTCGCAACGCATCCTCGCACATATCTGGTGGATACGCAGCCTCAACCTCGAAAAGCTCGCAACACGTGTGTGACTCTATTTATTAAAATTATTCGTTGATTCATTATTTACCTTACCTGTGTGGTGCCGGAATAGAATATCACTTCTCCATTTCTTCCGTGGATGTCGTAAGAGGCGACTAAGGAAATAGGTTTAGATATGTTTCAGGCGACAGGCTAGCAACCCGTCAGTATTATACTATCTCTTCCATCTGTTTCCAAACCTAAAACTACGCTAGAAGTGGCTGTGAAGCGTGAAAATAGTCATAATCATGGTTTTGTTTACGTCACGTTTCGTGTGCTCTGTTACCTCATTTGGGAACAAAGACGTGATTGTATGTATGTATGTTTGTACGTATGAATAATTATTCAACAAATGTCTTAGTTAGCCGAACAGCTGTTGTTAGAATTAGTCGAGTATTCGGCATGACTATTGGTAAATAGAACCCCAAAAAGATGTGGGCAAAATGTAAGAAAAGTTGAAGAACACGAATGAGTAAACCGATGCTGCAGACGTTTCTGAGCAGACCATCCTCTGAAAGCCAAACGAACACTTCGTGATCGTTTGTGTGGAGGGTTTGAGAACCCTTACGGCCATTTCCGTAGACGCCGTCATTTACCGCCCAGGCTCACCCACCACTTCTTATCCGAAAGCAGTACTCGGTTCGGTCTCGCCTACCTTTCTGCAAGTCTTGAATAGAACTCGCGGGCTAGCATCACTGCCTTGGATCAGCTGGTCACCTCACTCCCCAAGCTTTGTGTCAACACAATAAGAGCGAACAAGACGTTAATTGGCTCGGCCAAGATCGGCCGACACGAAGCGACGACTTTCGACGGGAATACGGCGTTTTGCCGTAACGCTGTTCGCGTCCGTACGGCGCTGTTAGCCGCCTGTCGCCCGCGTTCGAAGTCCTACAGCGCCGATCGGCGCCGGCGAGCGCTGAACAGTGAACAGCTCCGATCACGGCCAATAAGGGCCGATCAGCGAAGGCGGAAGCCGTTCAGCGCCTTCGACGGCCGTACGTCGCCGGCGACGGCCGAACAGCGCCAACGACGGCCGAAGTAGCTACTGATACGTTTGAATTTGTCTATTTGAAGTATTACATTAAAATCTCTAACAATTAAAACAAGAAAAATAATCTAAAACACGTCTGTCAAATTTCCAACTCAAGTTGTAACTAACAACCAGTCTCCAAAAATGAGATTTACGATTGCCGATAATCCGCTGTTTCCCACACCTGTTCGCCCGACTCGACGACTGTTCGCGGCCTGTCGGACGTCTCGATGGCCGTACGGAGCTCGAGAGCACCGATCGGCGCTGTACGGCAGTTGCGACGGCAGATTGCAGGTGATCGGCCGTCTCGACGGCCGCACGGAGGACTAGACGGCTGAACGCAGGCGTTCAGCCGCGTAGACCGTCGATCGGCTAAATGCGTATAGTGTGGTGTAAAACACTCGGCGAAAGCCGAATCCGCGTCGACTGGTTTGGTGAGACCCTTAGTCGCTTCTTACGACATCCACGGAAGAAATGGAGAGGTGTTATTCTAATCCCGACACGACACGAGAAAACGGGATATGTATGTAGGTAGATATGTATGAAAAAAAAAAACATTTTGTTTACAACTGATACTGTAAGTAATGCTTATAATTTATGATACGAATAATTTATTAAAACAAGAAAAGTTCATACCGTAACTAACCTTTTTCAACTACTTTAACCATTAATAAGCCAGAAACCACACAATGGTAAATACAAACTTTTTTGAGGTTGTTCTTGTATTTACTCTATTACATTGACATTTTCCGTAATGGAAAGATAGAAAAAAAAACAACTATTACTTAAAATTGTCAATGTGCTTACGTCAAGTTGGTAAATAAAAACAAACCCAAAGAAAATAATTAAATAACTTAAACGATTACGAATCATGATTGTTTCTCGTGTTACCTAGGTACATGATAAGTACATAACAAAACAAGTGCAAATAAAATGTAAAGTGAACACAGAGTTAAATTCGAGGAATGAATATCGTATGTACCAAGTTGTTATCATCTTCATTATCAAAGCAACGAATGCTAAAGAAACATCTTTACAACAGTTTACGGTGCCAGTGTAGTGTTTAAAAGGTGACCTGGTGAGAAAATATTATTGTTACCAGTGTTTAGGGCTATGTTTTTGTTAGAAATATTAGTAAACAGTTTGAAGTTATTTTACAGCTTTTTATTCATGTAGTTCTTTCTTATTTCGTACGTTCACACACCTACTAATTAAGGTGACCCTTATGTAATACGGATATCTGCATAATGCATATGCTTGCTAAACAATATTGGTGAATTTAGTAGGTTTTTCAATATTATTGAAACGATTGTAAGTGCCAACGTCAATACTACGACTGGACATTAAGTATGGGTAGTACATTGCTGGCTCGATTTATTTTGTTAGGAAATATGAAAAAAAATATTTTTCATTTTAATTAATTAAAACCATTTGGGATTAATTTACTGATACGTTAAATAGTCTAGATTTTAATTTATCGCCCCTGTTACAGGCCACACCCTGTATATTCATACAATCACGCCTGTGTTCCCAAATGGGGTAGGCAGAGCGTATGAAACGTGACATAGGCAAAACCGTGATTAAAATAGAAGACAGAATACCATTAATATAAAAATACTAACAAGTTGTGTAGCTTAGACTTTCTTATATCACAGCTGATAAATTAATAGTCTCTCTGAATTTTAATTTTGGTAAACTCAAATACATGACATACAAAAGATTGTTCCTTTTTCATAAATAAAATTTTACTTTGATTTTAAAATGCCGAAAATGAAAACTAACAAAATGAAGGGACTGCAATTTCCTTATTAACTTACATTAGTTGCTTTTTCTTTAGCTGTATTCTTTAGTAATGCAACTTATCTAAGATTTAAACCCAGAAACTATTATGTAATTCAATGCTGATATTGATTTAGCTAGTGGAATCGGCTACAGATTGTGTCAACAAATTGACTTGTTATCAACATTTACATAATAATGTAATGTATAGAACATGGCATTGTGGTATGTGGAAAACCTTCATGGATTGTTAATATGTTGTTTGATCAGCACATAAGTATTGCAAAAGTATAGTGTGTGAAGCAAAAAAACTTTTTTTATGTCTTTGAACATAAAACTACTCACGGATAGTTTAGCTCGACATGTTTCAGCCTATTCCTTAGCTCTTCATCTAGGACCCGCGACGGCTGCTGTCAAACGCGCACTGCGCGCCATCAATATAAATGACGATAGTAATGAAGGTAGCCGTACGCCGGTACAGTGTCCGAAATCTAACTTGACTTTAAGGCGCAGCGCAGACGACAGACTTTTGTGCGATCGAGTCTGCGGAGCAATAAAATATCTGAATGGCGCGCAGACAGTTTCCATTCAGAGTTTTTATTGCTCCGCAGACTCGATCGCACAAAAGTCTGTCGTCTACGCTGCCCCTAAGTAGTGAAGGTAAGTTCGTGCATTACTTTTCTATGGACAAAACGACACGAGAACTTGCCCCCACTACTTAAAATATTGCCATGGTAGATTTTAGGGACTGTATTAGTTTAGTGGAGCACGAGCTGTCGCGCGAACGGAGCGGTGGCGCGGAGTGCAGGTTTGGGAGCAGCCGCCGTTGCTCTTAAATAAGGGGCTACGGATTACCCGAAACATGCCGAGCCTACGTAAGTGTATGTCAGGTTCACCAATATGGTGAAGATTCCGATAGAGAGAACTCTCTGCAGACAGATGTTGTCCCTGGAGACCGAAGTCCACAGAAAAAAGTTTGAAGTTGTATTAAGTGATCTTTGACACTTTGTAATCATGTCATTTAGGATACCATTTTTAGTTGATGTAGACGACGTCGAAGAAGTTCTGCCACTCGATGATAGATGGCGCTAGGGTGCTAAAAGTTTGTATTGTGGTGTACCTTGGTAGCCCAGCGGTTCGACTTGTGGCCTCTCATGCCGACGGTCGCGGGCTCGAACCCCAACCTCGCACCTCTGAATTTTTCTGAATTTATGTGCGATATGGGTAAATATTTGGGCGTTTGAACCGCTGTCATTATTCTCAACACTTTTTTTATTCGATTTATTTAGAAACTGGTATAATAAGTGTGCCATATAGTGTCTATGTCTTGCAAATAGGTACACACTAGACTATTACATACACATTTCCAACAGTATCTGATAAAAAAAGTGTTGAGAATAATGACAGCGGTTAAAACGCCAGAATATTTACCCATATCGAATTTGATATTTACCACGTGTTATTCGGTGAAGGAAAACATCGTTAGAAAACCTGGACACAACGGTGAAATAATTCTATGTTGTGTGTAAAGTTCCCAATCCGCTGGGCCCGCGTAGTAACTTATAATCCTTTCGTACTGAGAGGCCTGTGCTCAACAGTAGGACGTATAAGGCTGGATGTTGATGATGTTGCTATGGTTACAGAGGCAGATCAACAAGCGCATGGAGAAGGAGGGCCTGATCGGCATGGCGGTGGCGGGCGGCGCCGTGCTGGCGCTCGGCGGGCTCGTGGGGCTCGGCCTGGCGCTCGCCTCCGCCAAGAAATAGCGGCTAGCCCTGCTGTGAGTAGTGCTGCTAGCTGGGGTTACCTAGTTGCTAAAAATTTGTCGAAATGTTGCTTTTTTTTTAAAACAAATTTTTCATCTACGGACTCGTGGTCCGTACCTTGATGATTTTAGAATTATATATTTTTTATCTTAGGTTTAACTGTGCGCTCCGCGTAAAGACAGCAGTTATACAATAACATGCTCTTAAAATTAATTACAACAAGTTTTTTTTTCTTTTTTCCTTTTTTGTCTTTTTTTTCTTCTCTTTTTTCCTTTTTTTTTTGCTTTCTCCTTCTCTCCCTCTTCTCCCTTTCAATGTATTGATCATATATGTTTTTTTTTGTTTCTTAATATGTACTATGAATGTTGCTAGGTAGAAATGGGTTAATGAAACGACAGCAAAAAATACTTACATCACGTGTGTATTCCCAAATGGGGTAGGCAGAGCACGCGATACGCTATAGACAAACCTATTTCATTATGTAGCATTTTTTTTATTTTTGAGTTATTTTTATGACAGCTGTATTTTTTGCATTTACATTTTTTAACATGTGCTTTATTATATTCATTTTGCCTCCTTAAACCCCAAAAAGTATGCTAGAAGTTTTAGTCTATGTTGCGTTTCGTGTGCTCTGCCTACCCCATTTGGGAATACAGGCGTGATGTATTTATGTGTGTAATGTTAACTTAAGATAAAGAATTTCAGATCCAATGACGTCTCACTCAAAAGTTAAGTTAGATTTCGCTTTTGAGAATATGTATAGTATTTTTGCGTACTTACCATATTTTTCTTCAACAGTAGCACTTAGACCCGAAATATAGAACAGTTGGTACAATATTCTGAAGAAAGTAAGTCACATCGGCTGTTACCGTCTGCGCCGAGAAGCGCAGAACGATATCCGAGAGTAGCCGAACGAATAATTTATCTATATTGAACTTTATTTACAAACGCTCTGGGCACAATTTTGCTTGCTGTGCATTCTCGCTTACACACTTTAGTTCGGCTACTTGACGCATTTGGCGCTGGGGTGCTAGACATCTGTCATGAGCAGAGATCGGAAAAATTTGCGACATTGTTTGCAATAATGTGGACATGACTCCAAAATTAATCAAAATGTCAATTAATTATTCGTTGAAATATAATTTGAATTTTTGGAGATAATAGTTTATTTATAAAGTGCTTATTACGCACGTAGTACTATAGTAACTTAAAAAAAAATTACGTTACAATGACAATGAATTACATTAATAATTACTAGCAAAAGGTTCGTATTTAAATTGGGTATCGTTTCTGTAAATATTTATGTACTTATAATAAATAAATAACGATTTGGAATAAAAAATTGTCAATTTTTTTTTATAAACCAGTACTTTAACTAATTTTTGCATTTATTAACTACGAAACAAATTATGTGTAAGGTACAAATAAAAAAAAATGATACTAGAAGTGGCTGCGAAGCGTGAAATAGTTATAATAATGGTTACGTCTATTTCAAGTTTCGTGTGCTCTGCCTACGCCATTTTGGAACGTAGACGTGATTATATGCATGTATGTATGTACGTAAAAAATTAATTAACCGAATAACATTTTGAATAATTTTGGAGTCATGTCCACATAATTGCAAACAATGTCGCAAATTTTTCCGATCCCTGGTCATGAGTCATCTGTCCGAGACATCAATCAATAACCAATCCCAACGCAAGTGTTCAGTGCGCGAAAAAAATCTCTTTTATCATTGGTAGATCGAAGTTTCCCGCGCCACAAAACTGGTCTAATACGCATTCTTTGTTTGGTAATACTGTACTATTTATTATAGTACGGTGAGCAACCCTAGTAATGTATGTATGTCGATATAGTGGCCGGCAATAAACTTGGCCAGATTCTTAGCGTGAGAATAAGGTCGCGTATCGCTTTTTCCCAGTAAAAATGACTGTAATTAATTTTCTACGTAATAGGCTATTATTTAAAATACATATTGCCAAATTAGATGCCCGAAGACCGCCAAAGTTTATTGCCGACCACTATACACGAGGTTGAATTAGATTGCAGTATATGGCCATATTTTGCTGTTATTTATTTCCCAAAAGACAAGCCTTTTTCGTCCTGGGTTATTTTTTTTTAACTCTAATTAGTCCGTTACACACATATTTTTCCTTTTATCAAATGACTAAACATCGACAAAGTAATAGATCATCAAACTTCCGGAGTGGGGGCTTGTGACGTCACGACTCGGTAAAGATTGTACCGAGAAACTTAAGCGCTGTGTTATTGTCATTTTTCGTTTGACATAAAAAGGAAAAATATGTGTACAATATTTTTTGGTAATTTATCTGACGAACTAAATAGTTTTTTTGTGAACTATCCTATTAGTTTAGCAAATCTCTGTAATTTAATTTCTTTTTTTTTCAGAGTGAATGCCGTAATCGGTATTCACTACCTCTTCAGTAAGAAGAGGACCAAAGAGTAGCTGGCTGCAGTCGTCGCCGCGACTCGGGAGCTACGTGAGCCATTTTATAAACTTGCCCATTTTTATCAATTTGAATTGAAATTGGCTTTCCATGCACATATCGTGGGCGCTTTCGATACGGATAAAAATAATATCACAATTTTTATACAGTCAAAAAATATAGGTGTGCATAACTTTTTATGAATTTGTTGTATAACACCTTAATACAATGAAATAAGGTCTTGGTATGTATTTTGGGAGGATTGGCACTTATTTTTGCTGTTGACCGTACACATTTTTTTTATTATCGGTAAGTATACAGTGCTCATGACTCTGAGTAGGAAAAGCATTTTATATCAAATTGAGAAATAAATGGAAATGTACCTACTACTTTTTATAAAATGGCCCGCGTAGACTATACCTGTCACTGTCTAACTACAGACGTCAGAAAGTGACAGGTGGTATAAGTGCCGTGCGAGTTGACTCGCGCGTATTGCCGTAGCTACAGACTGAAGTGAAACGCGATACAAAAACCAAGCGAACGCTTTTACACCAAACTGATCTTGTGTTTCTGTCGATTAACTGTAGAGTAGCATTATATAAATATAGCATAGTTTATATGTATATGCGTAATTTCTCTAATTTTAGGCACTATTTAATAATTTATAAGAGCAATGTGATTATTAATATATAGTTATATAGATGTGTCGATGCGATTCCATGAAATAAATACTTTTTTGTTTTCGATATGGTCGCGTGTCACTCGGCGCCGGGGGCTCCCCGGGCGCGCGAACGGAAATCATACATACATACATCCTTAATACGTAGGCAGAGCACACGAAACGTTACATACTCAAAACCTTAACTATTTCAGTATTTCACGTTTCGTATTCACTTAGAATAATGTTAGGTTTAAATACGGACAGAGGTATAATAGTGACAGGTTGTTAGCCTGTCGCCTCAAGCATACCTAAACCTCTTTCCTTAGTCCTTAGTCGCCTTTCATGACATCTACAGAAGAAACGGAGAGGGGTTAATCTAACCCCAACGGGAACAAATCAAACAACCAAATTCAAAACAATTATTTTTATTATTCTTGTATATAATAATAATAATGAAGTTAAGCGGCGTACAACTAGTACACTAATGTACAATGGCAAAGGCGTGGCGATTTCAAATTAAATAACAGGCATAACTAGGGTAGGCCGTCGCGCTCGCTGCGCAGAGTCGACTCGCGCGCAGCCGGCGCGGCGGCCGACAGCTGACGGAATGGTGACAGCTACCGCGATATCGTATACAGTGGCGCCGCGAGCGGCGGAGAGGCTCAACTTACGATCAAACTTAAAGGCACTGTAAAACAATGTTTAGTATTCCAATTTTACTTTTTTTCTACTCGTTCACTTAATATTAGCTGAAAGTACAGTCCTTGTTGGTATAACCAAACTTTGTTCCACAGTACTCTTAACAAATAATTGCGATACATTGCTTACATTATAATCCGGTGGTAAAACAGTTTCTATCAACGAACATGCCAATAAACTAGCTACTTGCTTTCAGACTTGAAAATAATTGATTTGTGCTCGCTATGAGACTATGCGCTTCTATTTTTATTATTTCACGGAGACACCATTCATGATACCTTTCCTTGCCTTTTGAAAAACTGTATTGCTTTACTTTACTTGTTGTAAAATACCACTAGGTTAATAGTTATTACGGAATTGGAGATAGCAGTCAATTTAATGTCTAAAGAAGGCGTAGTGCATTAGGGATGTTACAGGTATTGAACATTTTCATCCTCATACGAAAAAATGCAAATTAAATGATTAAGTCCCGCGTGAGAAACACGAAAGTTTAAAACAAAAAAATGCGAAGTTTACGCGGATGCGGATTTTAAAACCTAGCGCCCCTCTTGGCAGACTTTAAAAGATTGTTCAGGAGCAAAATAATTTTATCCACGTCATTTTATCACGGACCTATGCAAAGTAAAGCCTGAATCAATTGACAATAGGTTGGACTTAGATAGCATTTCACAAATAAATAAATCTTCACATACATACCTACATACCGCCATGGTTAGGCAGAGATCAGATAGACAGAATAACAAGTAAGTAATAGTCTATTGGCCCATGTAGCTTTAGTTTAGATCTATAGCCGTATTATAACGTGTGTCAATTTTGATAAAAGTATTTTTTTAAGGTAAATACTAGTTTGGTACCATGAATGTGTCACCCTATACAGTAGGTATTTCAAATATCAGCGTTCACATGTTTCAATCGCTTAACTTATAACACGAACAGATTAATAAACAACATTAATAAAACTAATAAAATTGAGTTTTACATGAACTGTCATGCTAATGAGGTATAATCGTAGGTAAATAAAGAAACTAAACGAACTTCCTAAGTTCTTAAGGTAACTAACGCATGCGGGCCCTCGTCGGTTCCCAGCAAATTAGCACAGCAACGCGCGGGATAAACTACCTATCGCTTTCTGACGTCTCTAGTTAGACAGTGACAGATGTAGTCTATCTCGCACGCATCTCTACTCGCGCTCCTCTGCGGCCGACGAGGCTGTTCATACAAAACCTAGCAAAGGACTCACGAACAATTCTATGACTTCACTAATTTAAGTCTTCTATGGCGTCACCGCAACTTTAGTTTCGTCCTATGGCATATCTATGTGACAATTGGTGTGTATTCAAAAATATAATATTAATATAATATATATTCTATACTTTAATCACATTATGGTAACTGGCTACTGGTTAAATTACGATATTTGTGTTTCGTGCGCGGTATACATTCTGCAACGGTTGAGGATTAAACAAAACTTCTAAAACTATACTCGATAACTAATCGCAAATGCACACATCTCGCTAAACAATCAAAACTTATTTTATATACAGTCGAAATAATTACTCACTAAGACAACACTGTTAACTGGCAACAAGGTTATTGTATACAAACCGAGGGGCGCGCGCGCCGGAGTCTCAAACCTAAACGTTAATATCTCTCATATAAAAGGTTAAATGCTCCACCTATTGCTCTAATACTTAAATAACGTGAAATCTAATGTTTAGGGAAGTAAATATAATTTTGTGACTCGCTTACAAATATACTTATTAATATACTAAATAACTATAACATTGTACTCTAAAAAATATGTATAAGTATTGAAGGCTAATATGAGATTGTAATCACAGTAATTGTTATTTAAGTAACGAGCCCACATCATTACTACAAAATAAACCTTCTTACGTCGACAGCACGAGCACTGCTCGTGCGGACGGCCGCCGGCTGGCGCGCGACCAGTTGCCGACCGGTCGCCCACTAGCGTACGTCGTGCTAGCGACAGGCTAACGGCTCGCGCACGACAAGCTGCCGACTGCTCGTCGACTAGCATACGTCGATGCTAGCGACAGGCTGGCAACTAGCGCATGACACAACGTCTACCGGCTGGAGAGCATCTAGTGTTATGAAGTCGATTTCGTTTGCGTATTCACGCGAAGAATTGTATATTATAAACTGTTTCAACCGCGGCAGTTGTGCAAACGTGCCGCTTGGAGACGTTGTCTCATTAATACGCAAACAAAATCGACGCTTTTTTGACCGACTTCATTACACTAGACGCTCGGAATAGCGTCCGACGTGCTAGCGAACGGCCGACGACTAGCGCACGACGCGCCGCCGGCCAGCTGGCGGCCGCCCGCGGCAGCGCGGCCGACACTCGTCCGCCTCCTATATACACACTCCGAAGGCAACATCAAGGTATACTTTATTATTGCTTTTTGTTACTATTTGTTTATTATTATTATGTACTTTACATATCACTCAAATTTATATACAATGCAATAATTATCATGTCTTATTACGATTTGTTAAGTTTCAAATTTGAACTTTTCATTTTCAATAAATTCGCAAAATTACATATGCGACAACAACAAGTTTTCCCAAATATTGTTCAGTCTCAAGGTAGTCGAAGATTCGGGTGGAGGGCGACGGCGTCGCGATAGTACAATAGGTTAAGCTCTGTCAGGTTTCTGTTCGTATACAAGATATCGTAGCTCGAGGCGCGCCCGGGCGGGCCGGCTACCTCCTAGGTGCGCACTACGCAACGCAACGGAACCAAAAGTCTACGGGTAGCTCTAACGATCACCTAATGACTTGCGTATATTTACCTACTATATGCTCTACGTAGTATATATAAATGCAATCTGCAAAATACATAAAACAACAGTTATTTATATCTATAAATTGTATAAAATATTAAATTAAATCTATTGAAGTGAGGTAGATGGATGGAATTTCACAATTTGTGTGGATATATGTTCTCTTTTAATTTTTACTCGCCGGATTGGCCCGAATGCTGAGGTAGATGGATGGAATACGCTGTAAGGCCCTACTGGTGCGGGGACCGTTACATGCACAATACAAGACACTACCCGCTAGTCTAACAGGCGCGGGGGCCGCGGCCGCCGGGCCTCAACGAATTAAGTCTAACGTTAAAATGTACATTACATCGGAAATGGCACCAACGACATTCCACGGGTCAACAACGAACTGAACTCGCAAAACGAATCTAACCACGAAACATAACATTTAAGCACCGTTTGCAAATCTTCAACAGAACGCGGGCGGGGCGGGGGCTCATGACGAGGGCTTGTCGTCGTCGGAGTAGCCGCCGTCGTGGGCGTCGCCGTCGTCGCGCCGCTCGTCGTCGTTGAACTCCTTGCCGTAGTACTCGCGGTCTTTGTCGGGGTCTTTGTCTTCTTCACCAGCGCTGTCGCTGCGCTGCCGCTCCTTGCCCAGGTCGAGCGGCTCGTCGGCCTCGCGCGTGATGTCGGGCTTGCCGATGTCGGTGTACTTGCGCTGCATCTGCTTGAGGAAGTTCTGGTGGGTCAGCGCCGAGGGCGGCGGCGGGAGGGACGCCATCTGCGGCGATGGCTCCTCGTACGTCTTCCGGTCCATGTGCAGGGCGTTCATTTGTGCCAGGTGGTTAATGTTCGGCATTCCTGTAATCACAAACGCTCGGTTAATTCCGTCGTTCTTGCTTTGTAGACGCGACGTTTATGGATGCTGTTTTTACATCTGGCAACTGTTTGGTGGACATCACCTATACCAGTGAAGTATTTATGAAAATGACTCAAAGACTAAAGGGACACTCAGTTTGACTGTATTTTATGTTATTTTTATCTAAGCTTCAATATCCTTGAATCTCAAAAGTAATTCACAAACGAATGTACGCCAAAAGAGCCACATTTCCATAGTAATTCAGAACGCGAAGTAAAATAACAAATTGACGTAGGTACGTGTCAATGAGTATGGAGCCCGCGCTAAGTTTCGATGTCCTTGAATCTCAAATGTAATTCATGGATGAATGTCCTGTAAAAGAGGTTAATTTTTATAGTAGGTACCTACCTAATTCAGTACAATGATTCAACTGACCAATATACTGCAAATATGTGTCAATGAGTGTGGAGCCCGCGCCATAGCCGGGCGCGAAGTCGTCGCGGCGCGCCGGCGCCAGCGCGCCCTCCGCCGCGCGCACCGACAGCGCCCGCACCGCCGGCACCTTCGTAATAGTGGTGTTGGCCAGGCTGTTGATGTCTGTAAAGAAAGACATGGTTGTTCAATGCTGTATTGGTTTTGGCTTCAATCGTAGTTGATGTCGAACAGACACGGTCGTTTTAAGTCTTAGGCGAGCTTAGGCGAGTAGTTACTGATGGGAAGCGAATATGTGATAGATACGAGGGTTGGTGTATATGTGGGCATGAGGCTTTGAAGTGAATGTGGTAATCCGTTTTCGCTATTATAGTGACAGATAGAAAGATAATATGTGATAGAGGGTTGGTGTAAATACGGCTATAATAGTTTGAAGTGGCGTCTGAATGTACACTCGCGAGCAAAAAGTATTGAATCACTTTACATTTTTTCGTATACATCATATAACTTTGTAATTTACGGTGTGATCACAAAAATTCTGGTAGCAAAAGAAAGCTTATAATGTAAGGATCTAGAAAACATGACAATTTCATAGTAAATCTGTTTCCAAACCTGAAAAAAAAGTTTGACGAAAATAGCTGCAAAATGGCCCGTAAATAAAATAGGCCATGTTTGAATGAAAGGCTTGTTTTAAAAAATAACAAGATATTTGCTACAAAATAAAAAATTATAAATTGATATTGCGTATTGCCTCCCCATGCCCTGATGGTACAGTTAAGGCGATTTTGCATTGACCTGATTAACTTCTGGATGTAACTCTGAGGAATAGCATCCTACTCCTCCAACAAAAGCGTTTTCAAGTCATCTAACATTGACGGGGCTGGATTCTGAGCTCGAACTTTCCTTTTTAGGTAGTCTCACTTGTGTTCATTGGGATTAAGGTCCGGACTTATCACTGGCCAATCCATGGTCGCGATGCCAACCTCCCTTAGGTGAGCGCGCGGACACTCTCGCGGCATGACAAAGGACATTGTCTAGCATAAGTGTGAACCCCTCATCAAAACTACCCACATAAAGAACGACGTGCTCTTCCAGAATTTTCGTTATGTTTCCGGAAGAGGTCAAACCACCGCCACGACCCCCCAAGCCCGAAAACCATCTCAGTACGCGCGTCGTACGAAATGACGCCCCAAAGCATCACGGAACCACCTTCTTTAACGACTCTATCGGAGAAGCAGCACTGAGAAATGCTTTCTTCTGGGCTTCTGTAGACTTTACCTCATCGGTCGCAACCATTGAGACTCATTCTGCACTCGTCTGTGGACAGAATTGGGGTCCATTGCTCGAGGGATCACTCCTTGTGAACTGGTGCAAATTGTTTTCGAGCTGTACGGTGGCGTGACAGCAACCTGGGCCCCGTCGCAGGCTTCTTAGGTATCAAATTAGCTGCCTTGAGTCTTCTTCTCACTGTCCACTTGCTAGCAGCTACTCTTCGCCCCTCATAAAAACGCTGCTGGGTGGCAACACCTGTCTGGTGACGATTTCGGAGAAATGTAGAGACAATGAATCGGTCGTTCCTCTCTGATGTGCACATTCTGCGACCGCCTCGTGATCTATAACTAAAAGCTCCAGGTTCTTGGATCCTCTGGTAAACTCTTCAAACGGTAGATCGGTTCAGATTCAGCTCGTCAGCCACAGAAAGTTGACTACGCCCTTCTTGCCAGAACCAGACGACTACGGCGACCTCGGCTTCGGTGGTTTCCATTTTTTCCATGAGTTTTCCACCGGATAATATACGGAGATGTGTACCGATCAATTTCTGAAAAGTGGCTGATGAGAAAATACCTCCCAATAGGGGTCAAAAGTCAGCGCGAATGGTCGGTCATCCGGAAAACTCGTAACACGTTTAGGCTCGCAAACCAGGAAAATGGCTGTAAGTTGAAAAATCCTGAGCCGATATTCTTGATTCATGGCTTTTTATGTAGCTAATGTTCCAATGAACATAATTACACTTAATTTTTTTAAAGAAATAAACCAAATTACAAACATATTGGGTGCAAACGAAAAAATACAAAGTGATCCAATACTTTTTCTCGCGAGTGTAGTAGTTTTGAAATAAAAAAATAAAGAATCGTAACTTTATTTATGCAAATAAATAGTCTCCTACGAGCATTTTTTTACATCATTTTCGAGTCTACCAGTGATTCACAAAGACTATCATTGCCAAGAAGAATATATGCGCCGCAAAAAACTTAGCGAGTAGATAAGTAAGTATAGTAAGTTAGTTTAAAAGAAAAACACAAAGGGTAAGAAAGAAAGAAAGAAAGAAGAAAGAAAAAACGTTTATTTACAGATAAATCAAACATAATTAACAATAACAGAATATTAACAGAATATTAAGAATATAATAAAAACCATTGGTAACATAATAAAGGGAATAACGGAATAAGTTGTGTTGCAAAGGTAGATAGGACATTTCACTTCTTCTTCTTCTTAAAGTGCTATTTCATTACTGAAGGTTGGCAGTCAACTCTTTAGAGAACATTTAACTAAAAGCGTATATGTATTAGGTACTGGTCTAAGGAACAAAGCAATGCGTATGTAAACTTTAGTTCTATCTCTATCACTAAATATCTTAAATTCATGTCAGGATTTTTTTACGTTTCTATGGTGCCTATTTAAGATTGTGCAAAAGTTTATTTTTACTCCAGGATTTGAATCTTGTCAAACAGTTTTTATCTTACAATGTTGGACACAAGCGGCCTTGCTCTAAAAAAGGTTTATAAAGCTCTACTAAGGACTAATCCTGCTAAAAAATGTTCAATGAAACTCACGAGGAGGCGACACAGCTATGCTGTCGCCGTAGCGCGACTGGCTGAGGTCGTCGTTGTCGTTGTCGCCGCACACGGAGCTGCTCTCGGAGGCGGCCGACTTGGCGTCCAGCTTGATGTCGCAGCGCCGCGGGCCCGTGGGCGAGGCGCGCGCGCGCAGCTGCTCGGGGGAGACTTTCACGCCGGCTTTGGCGAGTAATCTGGGGAGGGGATTGGAGTTGAGTTGTCGTGCGACAATGGTGGAAATTAGGTACAAGTACAAAAAATACAAAAATCATCTATTGCAGTGATTCCCAAAGTGGTCCAGGTGGACCCCCAGGGGTCCACGGGAGACTCGATGGGGGTCTAAGCTGGAGTCGGTAAAGGTAGGTTTATTAAGGAATTTGGAACAGGGGGTCCACCAAACTCCCTAAAACTTTGGAAAGGGTCTATGAGTATAAAAGTTTGGGGACCTCTGATCTATTGGAACATGTTTTGATGGGGGAGACACTGTAGACAGCGCGCCGTGACTATTTCACGTTTCGCATCCACTTTTGGCATGTTTCAGGTTTAAAAGCAGATGAAAGAGGTATAATAGGGACAGATTGCAGTTGCTAAGGAAAGTAGGGTTAGTCGCCTCTTACGATACCCATGGGAGAAATGAAGAGGTGTTATTCTAAACTCGACATCAGACAGTCAAAATTCAAATACAAAAAATACAAAATGCGAACATGCGGTCAAATGACTTTTTCACGATTCGCAACCACTTTCAGCATACATATTTTCAGATTTAAAAACACCTTAAAGCAAAACTTAAACTTGTTTCCTTAGTCGCCGCTTACGACATCCATGGAAAAAGTGGAGAAGTAAGTATTCTATGTAAAGTGACTAGAACTAGAAAATTATGACTTGTCAAAATACTGCTGTTTCCGACTGGGAGTGAGATGAAGAATTGTAGCATTTTCTCACAATAACATCGCACAGTTATGCTATTAAAAACAATGGTAAATAGAGGTACCCATGAAGACCAAAGTGAAGACAAGAAGATTGAAGATAGCTAAATTGGGAAGCTAGGATCTAGTACAAGGACTCGGATCATTCGCAGGTATACCAACTGCTGGTCCGAACTTACTGCTATAGACTGGCTAGACCAGCGGTTCTTAACCTTTTTGCCTGGCGACCCAAAATTCAAAAAAGTTAGAAGCCCGCGACCCAATTTAAAATTAAAAACAAATGAAATGCAGTGATTGCGGTTAGTTTTTCAAAAAGTCCCGCGGGTCCTGCGACCCATCTCGATATGGCCCGCGACCCAAATTTTGGTCGCGACCCGAGGTTAAGAAACAATGAGCTAGACTATAGTCAAAATATAAACATTGTTTCTTCAGCTAAACCAAGGCTAGACTTTTCTAAACAGCATACTCACTGGCTTGCAAGTTCGGGGTCAAAACGTGTTGGCATTTGTAGTACAGGCAAGTCCTTCGTTGAGATCCCGCGGTGCTGACGCGACATGTGCGAATGCAGTGAATTGCGTGATTTTGCAACTGTACCACACAATACACACCTGCAAAAAAGGGATAAAATCTTTTAGAAAATGTATCTTGTTGACAGCATTTGAAAATACCTAAGTTAACTAAACTGGTAGGTGCGCCCTAGTGATTTTGCAGATTCAAAGCAAGTGCCCAATGTTTCACTTCAAATTTTCGGTCGACATGTCATAATCATGCACAACCCCATGAATCCAAAAAGATACCCAAGAATTCAAAGGAACCGAACTGTTTTGAAAGCAAATGAGGCTACACTGTCAAATCCATGACTATTCCACGTTTTGTATCAACTTCTAATATATTTTTAGGCTTTAAGTTAGTAGGTACAATTATTAATTTAAATGAGCTACAAACGTAAGCGTAGAGATATAGGTACACGTATCAGCTCTAGTTGATGAACAGTTATGTACCCCTTCCTATAATGTATACGGACAAACAAAAACTGAAACGAATCCACTTTAGATAAATATAAATCCTTTGGTCCTTCGAACCGGAGCCTAATCTACAACTCAGGAGTTTTATCACGAAGATATTGGGAATAGTTTGATGTTCATGTACATGGGATATGAGACTGTCCTAGTAGGAGGTTGTACTAACCGGTACCCGGGGCAGACAGTGTGCTTGTCCTCCAAGTGGGTCCGCAGCGTGTGCGCAGAGCGGTAGATCTTGCCGCATTTCGGACAGGGTCGCGGGTCGGTCGCGCGCACGCGCATCAGGTCCTGAGTGCGTCGGGAGTTACCTGCGGGGAGGCATAGGTTAGTTGATGGGATGATGGGCATAAGAAGTGGCAGTGGATTGACAGTGTTTCCATTATTTTTGGACGCTGTTCGATATTTGAACTTGAATAAGATAGATTTGTTTTTTAATTTGAAACAATGTCAATCCATTGCTATTTGTCGTTGCTTCATCTTACCTTTTGTTTTTGTTAGCGTGTTAGTATTAGGTTAGTTGACGTAAAGGCGGAATCTACTTCGTAGTTTTATTGTTTATGTATATCATAATATAAGCAGACACTTTCTCGGGTAAAAATTAAATTATTACGTATATATCGTATCACTAATACATTCGCAACTAGAATCGTTTACTCACATTGAACATTTGGTTACTGGGTTGACTAATTTACACTGTTGTTACGCTTAAAAATACATTTATATAATTATAGATATACGACAAATGCCTCTCAGGCGTCAGGAACAATTTCAACTACTCGCTAAGTTACCAATATTAATTTTTCGAGATCTATCCGACTTGGGGGTTCCTATCGCATATATTTTGAAGGCAACCGTTATTGTATGTCTATCTGTATGTACATGCTGGATTTTACTACGACTGGACTTTATTGCTAGGCCGTTTACAAAAACACGAACGCATTCTGGAGTTCTTTGGAAGACTAATTACAACTGTCTTAATATCGAGCTATCTGTAATTACGATTATGGAAGCTACTGTTGAGGATTACAACGATTGTATGTACCGTCGAGCCGATTGGTTCCGACCCGCAGTAGAACCTATTTACAATGAACGTCGTATCTGACTGCATAGCTCGACAAAGGGGATCTTTGTTGCGTTTATTACGACAAAGTTCTGCGGGGAGTCAGGTACCAATTGGTTCGGCTGCACCCCACGCTCGTGGGATATGGCGTCCAGTCAACAACTCCTGCCTTCACGCTCATCAGCTAAACTCCTTAAAAGAATAAATTCTATAAAACTTACACTTAATACCGTTTCTAAATACGAAAATATATGCGAATGGAAAATGTTTTTTTAATAATTAAATGAACCCTCAGTGTGTTCGTACGTTCTACATTGACTAGATATGTTTTAGATTGTGCTTCCACACGGTCTCCTCGATCTATTTAAAAATAAACGCTATGCTTGTTGAACATATCCCTAGGACCTATTGCGCTAAAAAGGCATTTGATTTTTATTTATATTTCGTATTGTCTTAACTATGGTCGAAAATATAAGTACATAAGTACGCAACGCCGCGAGATCAAAACTTTGGTTGTGCACAGCCTCCGCAATGGTATCATAGCCAACACAGGGCTCCTGAATGTAATGAACTTTGAATCATTCATAAGTTCACAAGCGAAGATATTTAATTCATCGCAGTTTGCTAAGAAATTTATTGGAGAAATACCTAGTAAGTAAAATCTCAACAATCAAAACAGTTTTGTTTAAAAAATGCAATGAAAGTTTTCTCTCGTGTCCCGTTGGGTACGATTGGCCTGTGTACGGCGCAATCAACAACACACTTCTTTATACACTTTAACAATTTGCCACAATCTCATGCATCTTATTTACCTACAGCGTTGTAAGGTTCATTTTCAATTTTTAAAGTTTGACAGATTTTTTAGTTTAAGTATTTACAATGGTACATTTGGTACCGATCCTTGCATGTTCTGCCTATTTATGTTAACGAACCATTGCGTCGGCTAAAATAATTGTGTCCATTTTGATGGACATATTTTATAAACCGCTATCTACGAAAATATAAAACACAATTATTGTTAAACTTGAGGAACCTTAAACTATGATACAAGTGCAAAAGGATGTTACAAGGTCACAGGGAAGGATTTATTTTTATTTTACTCGAGTTGAGGCACTTAATAAGTTTAACAATAACTGCACGTCTCTGATTTACAGTTACTTTGACAACACTGAAACAGAGGGACCTTGCCGCCAGCGGGAGAGGCGACCGGCCGCGGAGAAGCGTCGAAGCAACAATGGAAGAGTACAGGCTTCAGGAAGTCGAGAGAATGATCTTCACTCCTAGCACACGGTAATCTATCAATGGCACCAATCATCACATGTCTTATTTACGCGCTTAACTAACCTTACGTAAACAATATCAGTCTAATCTACTACAAAAATAATTTTCAGTCGATATACCCTACCGTCTTTACACGCGTACCGAACACGGGAGATGAGTTGTCGAGATCAATGTTTCGTTTTTAAATAATAAGCCGCACTTGTGTTCGATTCACAGCCGATTGTGCGCGGCCGCCGCCGCCCGCGCCCGCGCACCCGCGCGCCGCCCGGCGCACCGCTATACGCCCCACAGGCAGGAGCGTCTTCGGTCCGCAGTCGCGTTCTCGCGTTTCGAAATCGTGTATTGGCACAGGTTCTTATAGTCCTTGTGGTCAGCGGGGTGGTGTTTCCGTTCGAGCGTACGCGGCCGCCGATCCTGTATCGATCCCACGTCAGTCGTCGGCGATGAGCGCGGTCCAGCGGTGCGCTTGCGGCGCGGGCGCGGGCCCCCACCAGGCGCGCGGCGCGTAGGGCGCCGGCGGCGGCGGGGGCTCCGCCGCGGCGCGCCGTCTCTAGGAGTTCTGCCGCTGCCGGATGCCGTGCGCTTGCAGCTGGTGGTTGATGAGGTAGTGCTTCGTTTTGCACTTCTTGCCGCAGTGTTGGCACGGGAACCACTTGTCGCGGTCGGTCTGCGAGTGCACATTGAGCATATGCTGGCGCAGGTTGGAGGTGGAGGAGTACACGCGGCCGCACAGCGGACACTGCGGCCGGTAGCCCAGCGCCCCGCCCGCCAGGGCCGCCCCTGTAACACAGAGGCG
>BHDV01034197.1:0-27331 GCA_005406045.1 Adoxophyes honmai | reverse complement strand
ACGGGGCTCCTGGGGCAGACGGAGGTCTCGTTCATTTTCATCTCTCGCCCTAACACCGCACTAGCGCGACGCGACTCGCTTCCATTGTTGCGACGACGGCCTACCCGGGCGCGGCGCCGACCGACAAGAGAGTAATCGAGCGCCGGTGACGTATATTAGGATGTTAGTGTTAGGTACATTAGTAGAGGCATGCGGCGGCGCGCATGACTCGATAATGTGCGCGTGATGCCGTGATTTTGTTGCCTGTTAATTGATAGATTGTCGTTAATTTCAAGCTAGACGAGGCCGAAGTTTCATTATCGTCTCGATCGTAAGATCGGATCATTATCGAATCATGCTCGCGAGCGAAAATATTAGTCAAAGGTAGGTTACGATAGGTACTTTACTCACCGAAGTTATCCGGGATCCCTGACGGTCCTGGAAGTCCGGAGAACGCTGCAAATGAGAAATACGTGTTATTACAGTTCAGTTGCTATTATTGTTTCTCCTTACATTCTTTGTAGCTACAGCAATTTTTAAATGAATAATTTAACTCAATATTAAATAACATTGACATGACTACATGCGTAACTACATAATAAGTATGTCTAAAATTTAAGAACGGCTATTATCAAGAATGTAATTGAAGTAAGGCAGCTTTACACAACTCTACATTTGCTGATAAAGTCAGTTATTTAGTCTTATCAGAAAGCTAGGGCATTTCAGTCATCAATTAATTTTTCAACAGTTCCATCGACATCTTTATCACGCGACATACGAGGTACAGATGTCAAATATGTTCACTGTTGTGCCAACACATTTCGAAAGAGATCCTGATTTTTATTTTGTTCAAACTAGACAGCATGATCTAAAACGGTCTTATTTACCTGAATGCGACATACCCTGCAAGTTGAGAAGGCCGGGGAAGCTGTGAGGCAGGGCTCCGTTGGTGTTGGCCATGTGAGCGGGGTCGTCATAGTCGAGGGGTTCCTGCTTCGCACGTGGTTCTCCCTCGGTGTCGCTGGCTCCCGCATCAGACGACGAGTCTTCACCTTCACCCGACTGGCAGGGCAGAACGATTGGTTAGAATGATGAAGGACATGAGAATGATAACTGAGAAGTAAAAGTCACTTAAGTATACATAAACAGGTAGTCTATTTTTTTCATAGAGGACTGACCAACTAGGAAAACAATGATGGCCACCCAGTTCCGCAAACCGTCAGTTTATTTCAACTTACAAACTGTCACAGAAACTGTAAAGAGCCAATAAACATAGAGGAAAAAGACACAGCGTTATGCGCGATCTTGGGCCGGCCAATAAGAGCACAGCGAACGCCGCCTTGCTTTAGCGGAATCGTCTTCGACCAAATTGAATGACATTAGTACTCTATAGGTTCTGTCCTCTATGATTTTATTTTAACAGATACTAAAATGACATTGATGGTGTTGCCTGTTTTTGCAATACCAAAATAGTGATGTCCCTCCACTAATGCAAGTTAATGATAAATGTCCTATAAAATAATGTTATAAACTTTCAACATCGATTCATAACGATAATCTTTTTATAAAATAACACGTCATGTCATCTTGGTCTTTCCCTCCCAACACACCCATCCTAACTTTCCGGATAAATATGTTTAGTCGATCTTCTTTCATCCATCCTCTCTATATGTCCAAATCAGTTTAGTTTAGTTAGCCTGATATGCATGAAATGCTGTAAAACGTGTTACAGACTAAGCAGCTATGATAATTTGATAATATTTTATCTGCGTATAAATGCTATTTTTCCATACGTCATGCCAACAGATACTTGACGGTAAAATGTAAGTTATCTGCGCTATGTGTTAGCTCATTGAATTGTATAGGGAGCGATATTGACAGATATCCGTTCAGATACAGATATGTTATCTTATCTGCTTAGCGTGTGCTATGCTTAACGCTTTTTGTAGTACTAGGAACGCAAAGCATTGGTGGATACTTACCAAGTTATTTGAGATGGCTGATAGGTGTGCGCCTTGCTCCAGCGCCTGCCCGAACAGTGCTAGTTCGTGGCCGTTCCTCTCCGGGCTCGCCTGCGCCAGTAGCTGCTCCGTCCTACACCCGGAACGGTTAGGGGATCATTAATATGGTGGCTTGTGACAAGATTGATAATGATAGGGTAATGTAGTGTGAATACGGAGAAAAATTTGTTAGAGTCTGTTTTTATTAGTAAGTTTTTATTAAAATCAACTATTTTTTCAACAAACAAGTAGTAGGTACAGTACTCGGCCACAAAGATTGCATATCGGCGTTCTGGTTTAATTTTTTTGTCTCGCTCTAACTGACGTTACGCCATCTGTCTCTTTCTAAAGACCGATGTGCAAATTTCCTAGTCGAGTACTGTAAATGTTGGTTTGATTACAAATTATTTTTGTTAAAATAAATCCATACTTATTTAGGTAGGTACCCACTAATTGACCTATTGGTCAATTTTCCAAATAATTGGAAAAAGGTGTATTTTAGATTGAAGTCATGCTTATTGAAAGCTAAGTCATGCTTATTGCTATACTGAAATTTAACACCTATTTTATGTACTTACTGAATTTTGTACTTAACAGTAATTGTATTCTGTGATAGGTAATTGGTAACTTAATTAGGTAGCTACATATAGGTAGATGTCATAGGACGTAGTTACATAATTAGGAAATTAGTCACATAACTACGATGTGAACAAATTAACGTCTAAGTGCTCGAAGCATATCCTATACACTTATGCTAATAAGGATTCTTTCTATTCGAGATTCCGCAGGTAAATTCGACACTTCAGCCAGTTTCTTGCTATTCGCGATTCGGCACATTTATGTATAGATATCTGCAGCATTTTTTTAAAGATAGGTGCAGGTATATGTGGAGCGATCAATCCGCGTATTTATTATGATGCGTACTGATTGGTGATTGGTCAGTTTATAATCGATTCTCGAAACTAAATGTGTTAAAAAACCTGACTATACTCACCTAGTCTTCATCTGCGCCTGGTAGAGGTCGGAGGAGCGCGCGCGCTTCGGCGGCGGCGTGTTGGAAGCGCCGTCGTCAGGCCTGCGCGCGCGCCGGCCCTCGCGCGGCGCCGCCTCGCGCTCGCGTGACCCGCCCGAACCTGTCTCCGTCCAGGATGATGCGGATTGCTGGGAAAGATGGGCGATAATGTTAGACCTGACCCTAAAGAGCTAAGGTGTCGATCATGTGGCAGCCATGGCTGTATGGACCGAGATCCTTTTGCTTTTAATGATAAAAATCAAACTGTCATGCTTGCGTCATTATTATTGCGAAAATTAAAAAGATAGGTTCTTAATAAAATTATCTTTTTTTTACATTATGGAAACCCGTGTGGTGTTGGGATGAGGATAACGCGCCTCTCCATTTCTTACTTACTTTCGAAGTGACACTAAGAACATAGGTTGAGGTATGGTATGCTTTAGCCGACTGACTACCAACCTGTCACTATTTCAACTGGTTTTTTTTTATTGTGCTAAAAGTGGCTACGAAACGTAAAATGATCTTGGTGGTTTTTTTTGTAAGAAAAAAAAATCCCATATGCGACTTTAGGCCATAATGACGTCACTGGAAATAGTTCCAGTGTATAGACACAAACTAAAAATTCCTCTTTACGCATAATTTAAAACCATAAAAAATACCAATTTTCGAGCAACTATATTAAAAAGTACTCTATTCATCTGTCCAAATCACTTACCGGAGATGCTTTCTGGTCTAGCGTCGGCACCGGCACCGTGGGTGGAACATCAGTAAGTCCTCGCACTTGCAGCAGCTGGGCTGCCTTGAGGAACTCCTTCAGCTGCTCTTGTCCGATGTGCACTTCCCCTTGGTACATAAACCTGAGGAGTAAGGGCATACCCATTTTACACATCCTGATACTTACCTATACAGGGTAAACTGATGGTAAATATTTTAAACCTGTGATCGGGTACGGTCGACCAAGGAAGTGGTCTACCACTTTTGACAAAAGTTTCTGTGAAATCAAAATTATCACAAGGTTGACATTGTCACTGTCATAATATTATGGCGAGGGGAAATCGACTTTATTGTTTCATGAGGTTCAAATGAATATCGATCTTGAGGGGGTAGACCAATTTCTTGGTCGACTGTACACGCGTCTGAAAACACCTTTGTGATTTGATTTTAATTTTGATTTTTTTTTACATTTAAATTGTATTTCTTATTTTATTGTTTGATTCGAATTTTTGACATTATTGTAATTACTTATTTTATGCGTTTTTCTATTATTTTAGTAACAATTGTTTATAATTTGACGATCTTTTTGTGAATTACTTGTATCTGAAATGTGAATTGGGTGTACCTAATGTGATTTCCAGATTGAAATGAATAAATCTATCTATCTATCTACCTTTGAAGTTTTTTACCCGGAATAAAAAAAAAAACTGAAAATATTGCCCAGTTTTTTGTACTCCGGCTCTAAGTCAACCGCGTAACGTCGCAATGTCAAACGATTGCAGGTGCGTACGCGCCGGCTAACGGACTTGCTTACGGGACGTAAGATGGGTCAAACACAAGGCGCAATGACATGAAAAGCGATGAAATATTTGTCTCCCACTAGGTCAATAATGAAAACTTTCAGCAAATATTTTACGAGGGTTTTCTCTTTTGCGTATACCCGATTACTAGTTAAAATATTTCCGAACGCCTTGTATACCTTGTATAACTTTTGAACAAGAAAAAAGTGCTCATTATAATTAATTAGTTACATTAAAATTGTGGTATCGTTATTTGTGAATTTGACATTTGCAATTGTCATCCTTACTAATATTATAAATTATAAGTGAGTTTGTTCGTTTGTCCCGCTTTCACGCCGTAACTACTGAACCGATTGCTTTGAAATTTTGCAGATTTAGTTGGAAGTCTGGATTAAATAATAGGTACTTTTTATCCCGGAAAAAAATGACGTTCCCGAGGGAATGTTCGTTTTATAACGCAATATAACCGAATTCCACGCGGGCGAAGCCGCAGGCGGAAAGCTAGTTCTAGTATTTGAGATAAAAAATAGACCTTAACATACCTGAGTAAACTCTCCATGTCCTTGTCGTGCACGTCTCTTAGTATGACGATGGGGTGTTGGCAAGGGTTGGCCTTCAATAGTTTCCTGAAGTATGGGCTACATGCTGATAGTACCACCTGGATAACAAATATTTTGTTTAGAAATCGAATTATACCTCTACTTTTCATAAGACATACATTACATCTGTGTTATTATTTTCTAAAGTAACAAACTAAATTCGTCATAGAGCTACTCGTAGACGTCGAGGTGTCCAAATTAGCTGTCATATTGTGAGGAAAATTTGACAACTCAACATTCGAGCTTATCGACGAGTTTGGTTAGTGACGTGAAAGAATAATACCACTGTAGGTAGACTAAGGGTTGCTATTCTCCGTTAAACCCATGCCGATTCCGAGCGCGGTAGACAATAGCTCCGCGGGTTTGAACGTGACAGCGTCAGCATGCTCTTAGTTCACAGATAGTTCAAAAAGCTTACCTTATGCGCCGTGAAGGTCGCGCCTGCGCATGCGAGGGTGACGTCCACAAAGTCTTCTTCGTCGCGCAGCCGACGAAAAGACGACACCATAGCGGAGTGGAAGTCATTCCATCGAAGCGAGTACTGTTGCTCGCCTCCCGCGCCCGGCGCGCCGGCCGCGGCGCCGCCTGTACAACAAATACCATCAGCATCATCATCGTCACAAAGAGCCGTAGGAGGTCCACTACTGGACATTGCGTGGAATCCTACGAATAGGGGCGTAATTACCATTAATACCTTTTTCCTCTTCTTTGATAATCGAATTCTGTATTTTTTACAACATCTACTTTTTACATCATTTTACTATAGTCTTACAAAGGAGTTTTTCCATCGAATAACGCCTCTAAGTAGTCTACGCCGCCGGCCGCCTTCGCCGTTACGCCCGTTACACGCGGAGCGTTTGCGCATACGCTGATCTAGGACGGTGTCGTTATAACTTTTACGTCATTTTTCGATGGACATAATGCGTTTACGACACCACTTTTTAAGACGAACAAAGGCATTACCTAGCCTACGCCCTTATTCCTTGTGAAAAAAAAAAGTATTTTTTAAATAATCATTAAGTGAGATATTTTACAAAAATTAAATAAATAATAAAAATCTAACCAAAACAATTGTAAGGTGTAAAGTATTTTAACTTTTTAAGGTTAGGATTAGTAGCTACCTAACGTAATATAAATAAAATGATATATCACTTTGTTTCCTAAATTACAAATAGATTATTAATAGCTTTACGCTACATTTAATCTTGTTAATCTACCTACTACAGAAAAAGAACAATAAATAATGTCGTTGACATATACCAACAATCATAGTCATGCATTCCGTAGTCATACTTAATTACCTAAATTGGATACATCTCGTAATGTCAAGGTGCTTAAAGTTAATCATTTATAAGAACAATTAAAGATTTCTTGATTAAGTGCGTTGTGTGGGTTTTGCTTCATTGATATCGTTTGCGACGGCCGCTATCACATTTGCTATTTTTTGTAGATCTTAAGATTGTCCTGTATGGCGACGGGTTCAGAATTACACCTCTTCAGTTCTTCCTTGGATGTTGTTAGAGTAGACTAAGAAGGTTATGGTATATTTTAGGCGAGTAGCTAGCAACCTGTTGTTACAGTACCACTTAACATAAAACCTAAAAATTGGGTTAAAAGTTGCTATGCAACGTGAAACAGTCATGATTATGTCTATGTAGCGTTTCGTGGGCTCTGCCTACACTATTTGGGAATGTAGTATAGAATATAGTAGTAATATCTATAAAATGATGTGTTATTATGTCTGTTACCTTAGTTTCCCTTTAAGCATTACTATACTGTACCTACTGGAGTCACTAGCAAGGACTAAAGTTGCTTTTCATCCCAGAAAATGAGCTTTCCGTGAGATACCAACAAGTAAAATCTACGTAGACATAAGTATTTGCAGATAACAACATAAGTACAGTACCTAAGTACGAATTTCTGAACAAGTACAACAAGTATGAATTTTTCAATAAGAGTATAATAAATAATGACAAATTTCTCACCAAATTCAGCAAACATCAGCACGAACTTCTGAACGAGTGCAAGATGTACGAATTTCTAAAAATAAGTGTACAAGATGCACGAACTTCTGAACAGGTACAACAAGCACGAATTTCTGAATAAGTACAATTAGCAATGAATTCTCGTACCTATTAAGTACGATTCTCCCCGACCGTGCGAAGTCGGCGCGCACCCAAACGCAACTAAATAATTGCCAAAAGAATGTGGAGCTTTTGTACAGCAGTCAGATCGCATATTCGAATGTTATTACTCGGCTGTCGTCGCGCGCAATCGGGTCAGGTCGGGCACCGTCGCGCGTAATCGGCTCCGTTCGGTCACCGCCGCGCGCCACCGGGCGCGCGCGTCGGCCGCAGATCGAGACCATTCGGGAACATGTCTCATTTTAACATAATTTAAAAATTTGTAATTTTAATTTTTGGGTTTTGATTCTTAATTTTGATTTTTGACTATTAGGTTTTTTATTTTGAATTTGGAATTTTAGACTTGCGATTTAGAAGTTAGAATTTTGTATTTGGAATTTTTAATTTTATTTGACATCCTTTATTCACTTACAATTGACATGCTTTATTTGACATGTCTTATTTTTAAAATAATTTTAATAATACATAAAAATACACTGCGGTGCCCTGCAGGGTTACATGGTTGAACTAAATTATATATTAAGATCACTGTATACTACCCGTGTAAAGCAATGAATAAATGAATATGAATATGAATATGAACATTCAAGCAAGTGGCTCTAGTAAATTATCACTCGGACGGACGCGACCGGCTGCGATGCGGCGCCGGCCGACCCGGCCCGGCTCAGTCAATGAGAAACGTACAGTCGACTTCATTAATATATGAGCAAAACTGAGGGTTCAAAAATATCTGTACACCTTTAAGACATTGACAATAAGGTGCAAAAGTTTACATGTTTGGCATTTGTCTGCTCATATATTTATGAACTCGACTGTACATTATGAACTATACATGAAATATTCCGCTAACATTTTGGAATTATTGATCTTCTACCTGTCTTGTTATTGTGTCAGCTATCATTATTATATTTCTTATCTCTAGTAATTGATAAGTCATTATCATTAAGAAAACTTATAAATAGGTGCATAAAATATTAAATAACTGGTAATTAATGTACCTGTAATTGTTAAATTAATTTTAACTTGTCACTTCTCATTAGTAAGAGTAGGTAGGTAAGCCTAAAACCTCAATGTAGGTACTGATTCGTAAATTGGATTGCAAATTAGGTGATTTTTTAATTATTATTATTACTTAGTCCATTTGAATACTTTGGCCCGTGCCTTTGTTACTGGAAATTTCTATTCAAGATCGGCATCAAAATTGGTTTATCAATTTTATAATCATTACTAGCAACCCATTAGCAACATTACTAGCTTCGCGCGGGTTAAATGATGATATTAAAATATACCTACCTCATATTAGAAATACGTAAATTAATCGGTGTTCCTCTACAATGTTATGCTTGTACGTATTTATACATATAAACCTTCCTCTAGAGTCGCTCTATCTATTAAAAGAAATCGCATTGAAATCCGTTGCGCAGTTTTAAAGATTGAAGCAAACATACAGACGGACAGACAGCGGCTGCGACTTTGTTTTATAATTGTAGTGATGATGATTAGGTACTTACTTACTACGAGTACATAGAAAGTCCCTTTCTTGATACTACAATTAAACACATACATTCAACCCAACACCGAACGGTCATGATCGATATTTAAAAACTCGAAAAATATCATATACCTACCTACTACCGTAATATTCACTCATAATCAAAAATATCCATAACTCGAGTCTTAAACCTAGTTTAACTCGACATAATTCAGGCTAGTCCGTAGCTCTTCATCTAGGAGCGGCGGCTCTGCCAACCGTACAGAGTCCCGCGAACAGAGCGGTGCGCGACGGGAGCAAGCTAAACTCGATTTAAGTGTTAAGTATTCTACATTATAACATCACTCCTTAAAAAGCTACAGTAAAGCCCAAGTTCGCATAATTTTCCATTTCAACGTGTTTACACAATCAGATTGGATTCGCGGAGTGATTCTGTATGACCGGGCTTTGATCCCGAGTAGTGGTCCCTCTCGGGCCGCGCCGTATGGGGGCTCGGATTTATTTTAAAATTAAATCGTGGTGACAGGACGTCTTTTTATTGTAGCTACGTATTAAACGGGTTGTGATGACTCAACATGTTTCGGGCCAATTTTTGACCCATCAGAGCAACGCTTGCTCTATATATTGCGCGTTTATCCGCAGCCGTGGTGCATTGCTCCCGGTGAATCGGTGATGGATCAGGATTTGTTCCGAAACACGTCGAGTTAAAATTGACGTAAAGACGTGAGTGTACGTCAGTAGTTTTATGATGAAACGGTTTGGTTGTTAACTTATTACATTTATTCTAATTTAGTTATTAAGTATTTAGTTTGAATTAAAACTAATAAAAATATTTTATGCATTGTACAAAATGACATTATAATAGTTTTTGTAACGATCCGAAATGTGAGATGTAATTAGAATATTTAATGCATCTAATACCAGATGTCAGTTAAATTTGTTACGTACTTAGGCATTGAGTAGCTTTTATGATTATCAAATCGAAATATGCTCAATTATTAAACATGTGTTGATTACATACTAACATGCCGTCACGACTCTTTCACACAGGGGTAGGCAGAGACCATTTTGTTCCACTTGCTACGATCCTTTACCTACTTACGTATTTCGCTTCATCCACATTCATTAATCTCTTCATACATGCTCGTCGGTTTCGGGTACTCTTGGCGTGACATTTTTCTAAAACATCCACGATTTGGTCACAGGACGTCCATCTAGGCCTCCCAACACACTCATCCACACGCCCCGTAAATCGTGTTTACCTAATAAATCTTCTTTCATCCATCCTCTATAGGTATGACCAAACCAACTAAGCATACTTTTTCTATCCTAATCTCTATATCTACTTTCACACCAGTTCGAATATGTGATGATAATTAAGAGGATAGGAGTCGCGCCACTTCTCCATACAAACGTAGTCCCCTGTTTTCTCCATGAATAATGACATTAGAGCAAAAATTATTTTTCCATTAAATTTGTATCTGTTGTGGCTATGCCCCTACGATTTGCTTTTATCGATTTTCTAATTTTTTTTTATTATTTATTTAGAATATCGATAAAAGCAAATCGTAGGCGCATAGCCAAAACAGATACAAACATAATGTAAAAAAATCTTTGCTCTAATGTCATTATTCACGGAGAAAACAGGGACGTTTGTATGGAGAAGTGGTGCGACTCCTATCCTCTTAATATAAATTAAAATTTCTAATACTTAGTAAGGTATAAAATGATTTAGTAAGAGAGTCCTGAAACGTGGACAAATGTATTGTGTCATCATACAATATTGCATTAAAGCTACGCAATACGCTTCTAAGTCTCGAAAAAATGTCTAATATTTACTTTTCATTGCTTGGCAGTGCTTGTTTTCAAAAGTAAGAAGGTAGCTAACTAATTAATTAAAAATATATAATCCTGAATATAGCAGTACTAGTAAATTTAAAGATAAAACTATGCACGGTAAAATATAGTAATTTTTTGCAGCCACGTTGAAGTAAAAACGCGGAGTGGCATTACATGTACCCGTGTCGGACACCGTATTTTTTTCGATGTCACATTCGGAACCCTCCACGCACTATCGTAGTAAACTTCGAGCGTCGGGTCGCAAAAGTCCCTTCCACAGGTAAACGACCGCATATTGATATAACATTGAAATTGAAATTTGCCGTTTTATATCGGCACGTATTTATTATGAGCGGCTTTCAGCGTTTCCTTGAATACATTTGATTGTCAATTGACGCGTGAATTTGTTTTACGTGCAAAGAAGCTATGACCGCTGAAGTTTTAGTGATACATTATGGAACGCTTTGTACGTAATAAAATATCGAAAACTAAATTCCGAGTTGTATTTCCTAGCAGGTCCGTGACGCGAACGAGATAAATTACGTCAGTTTTTTAATACGTGTACGTATTTAGTTTTTTCATTTATCCGATTTGAGAAATGACAGAATTATGCAAATTCTAATTTATAGAACTTAAATTAGATTAGAATTCTTACGTAAGTCACAGATCCCTAAAAATACATACACTTAGCTATAAAAAAATGTTACCTATCTCATACTCATTTAAACTTTCATTTTTAACATATTGTTTTTGAATAAAATTGGTCTTTACCTCTTGCGAAACTCACTTTTTACTCGACATTACGGACGCGAGCATCAGTGATCTCGAAAGGACTGAAGTGGCAAAGTTTTAACATCTTCATGACGTGCAAGTTTTTTCAACTACCCGCACTTAGTAGTTAATACCAGTTCTTACAATAAGGTTATCTCTTAACCAACGCACTACACTCATGACATGACAGTGACAAGACAGTCGCAAGTCCATTGTATGGAGTGACAACCCTAGTGAAGGAATTGATATTTAGTACTAAATGGGTAGTTAAAAAAACTCTCAAAGCAAGGAGACGCAAAAATTTTGACACTTCAGTTCTCTCCAAACCACGTATGCTGCAAAGAGCAAAAAGAGCGATTATGAAGCGATAAAGACGCATTTTGTTTAATAAAAATATCTACCTGATATTAAATGCCGATACAAAATAAATAGCGTCCGCATTTTTTGCCGATTGGGGTGAGTCTTGGACAGCTTGAAGAGGCGTCAGGGATCGATAAGAAGATGGACGGAGCGAGAAACACATTTCGTATTATCAGATTAGGGATGTGTTTTACGAAAGCGGTAAATGTCCAGTGTTTGGTTAAAGGTTGTTTATTAGGGCGTTGATGTGTTTCAATTAAGTTTGTGTTGAATGTGTGAAACGAAAACTACGGAGTTTTTTTTAAAAGTTAAAACTGTGAGGAAGCAAAGAAGTGCAGAACCCTGAATCATAAGTCTGGAAGTTTTTTTTTTAATGAGCGACCTAGAATTATTGTGATTGGTACAATATTCATCTTGTTTTATCTATAGTTAGTGCGCTATATGTATTATAGTTAGTGTGAAATAGTCGGCCCATTTCGCAGGCAATTCCCGATAAGTAGAAAAGTAATGGAATAGGGCCTTAAACCGTTATTCTGTTCAAAACAAAAGCTCATCAAATACCCTGAAAACAACGAGCCCCCTACAAAAAGCGAAAACGTGGCCGAAAAACAAAATCACACCCTATAAAAGTAGAATAAAAGACAGAAATGTCATTAAACGAGAGCCGCGGCGGGGGTTATCCTGCCCGTGGGGGTGGGGAGTGGGGGCGAATATCAACGAACTCATGTCCCGTGCGTATGACGAACGTATACATTCTGTTAGTAAACAATTGAGTATAGCGTAAATGCGGGGTCGACATTTCGCGCTGCCATTTGAATAGGGAACGCGTTTTTTTTTAATTTGCATTTGTTTCGTGGAGTGCATAAATATTGCATTTGTCTGCCGAGGGCTGGCGACTTTGAAGCTTGTAATGATGTTGAATTTAGAAAAAGTAGGCAGTTAAAACGAAGCTTTTGAGTGGATTCCAAAAGAGATGCGTCCTTATTTATAATTTATATCGAGGTTACGATGTTTTCTCATGGTTGCTGTTAGATTTATATCGATATAAATCGTAAGTAAAAAAGTTAAATTAACTTTGTTAATTTGAATTGTTTTGAAAACTAATTAAGGGGTGATTGTCAAAAACTTGTTTCCAAATGTACCAGCGTTTAAGGAAGTAAGTAACTAAAAATACTAGTCTCGTTACTGTTAATTTAGTTCAAGTTAAAAGCTTGGTCGTTCGCTGACATTTTAGCCGGAAGCCATTTCCCGGCGCTACGTAGCGCGCGTAGCACTTCCGGTGTCTGCATTGTGCAGTATGTACTTCCTCCGCTGCGACGTTCATTTGTTCGTTCAGGAAACTTGATTAATTGCTTGATACAAACATCATTTGTCTAATGTTACTATAAAAAAAATGTTATGAAAAGTAACTAAATCAAAAGCAGCAATTATTGCAGTTTAAATATGGTTAGCGTACTTTAAAATAATTAATCAAATGTCATCCTGATGAAATTTTTACAGTAGTAACTTAAACTTAATTTAATGTAAATAAAAAAGAGTTTTGATGTACTCACCAGTCTCGGTCGCCATGGCCGGTAGTTCGGAGGGCGGCACGGCGGAGTCGGGGCGTGCTCGCGCGCTAAACTCCACTCCCGCGCATTCCGCGCGCGCCAGCAGAGTCGCCACTTTCACACCGTCCGTGCTCCCGTGTCAAACAACGTTCAGGCAACTGCTTTGTTCAGGTAGCTGCAAGGCTTCTCCCAAGTTTTCAAATATCCGTGCTCTTCTTGCACAGTTCTCAGTTCCTTTTTTTTTTCAAAATAATTTAGTTCTAGTGTAAAGCTTAAGTGCGTAGAATCTCGTGCCTCAGTTCAGTTTTGTTTGATGTATATCGTGGCTGGAAAAAGGTTGTTTTTTCGTTAAGCACTGGCAATAATACACAGTTTTAGTTTTCGATGTTTCCGAAAAAGTTCTGCGCACTTTTTAGGGTTCGCAGTTTTCCTGTGGTGCCGTTATTTTCGCGAATATATCGAAAACGAAAACCTTATTGATATGTGAGGGGCTTGAAGTTTTAAGATGATTGTTTTTTCAGCGTTTTTATGGTTACTGCTTTACGGGGGGGTTTATAGCGGCAGAGGGCGCGAAGGCAGGTGGATTTGCACTGACGTTCCGGTAGCAGAGTTTATTGCGATGTTTTATTCACCCCGAGACTACGAATCTATCGAATAATTTCTACTGAATGAAAAGCCAAAACAATTTCACTAGACTGTCCACAACAGTCAAAAACAAAACAAAATGACGTCTTGCCAACGCGGTAGTTATACTAACTTCATAATCGGCAGGCCATTACAATTAATCCGTAATTCGAGAGTCGATTAAGATGCAATTGATCACACGGCACTCGATGCATCGCAATAACTCACGGACGTGCACGCCAGTGACGTAAGAACGAAACGTTTTCACTCGCGGGATGCGGCGGCCGGTGCAGCGATCGATGGCTGCAGCACAATAAGGGAGGCGCGGGCAGATAGAAATCAATACGATGTCCATCATCGTTGCACCCCGCCCCTCGCCTGCGCCTTGCACCCGGGAAATGCACTCCCCCCCGCGCCCTTCCCCTCCGCTCTAATTTCCCGTATAGCAATAAGACGTACGAAAAATCACAATTACTTTTTTTGAGTGTCCGGTTGTAATGCACCGCTGTCGGACAATTGTGGGGGCGCTCGCGTGCGTCTCGGCTCGCGGCACGCGGGCGACTGTCGCCCCGCCAGGCTGAGAATAAACAGCGTGGGGCGCGGGCGGCGCGGGGCGGTGCAGCCTGCACGCCCACCGCCCGCCCACGGCGCCGGACGCGCCGGACCGCCGGACGCGCCGGACCGCTGGACGCGCCGGACGCCGGACCGGCCTCACGCTCCGACGCGCGTGCACCGGGTCGCGCTCGGACAACGCACTCTGATTGCGGATTTATGAAACTTAAACGTCTTAGCGATGTATTATTGATGACCGGTTTTTTTAACATTACGTGATGTTTTTCTATATTTATGAAGCATTAAATCGCTCGCTGTGGATTGCTAAGTGCCGATTTAATGCTTGGCTGTTTTGCACTTCGATCTCTTACTTATTTCGAAATTTGTTCCAGAATTATAATATTTTTTACTGTAGCATTAACAAAGCTCTACCATTTTTTTTATTAACAAACTTTCTACCTAAGATGCATATAGGTAGTAAAAATAATACAGCAATATTTTGGACATTTGTTTACTATAGCTGTGTCCCGGACACATGACAAGTGTCATCGCAAGCTGCACCCGAGTCGGCGACTGACCCAAAAACTTAATAATAAATAATAGTCTCCCTCGCTCTTACAATAACATTATGCACATTTTAGTAGACAAGCGACGAGTTATTAAAAAAAGATGCAGGATTTGAATTGAGATGAGGTGAAATTAAACTTTATTACCACCCAAAACGACAAACTCTGTATTCTCGTGACATAACCCTTCGATTTCCATACCTCTACTGGACTTGGGGTTTAGAGTTAAAAAGCTATGCCTTTGCAACTACTTTATTTTGGACAGATTTTGTCGTCTAGAGAATTTTTGATCGTTATGAGATGGCGGATGGACCAGAACGCTTTAAAACTTAAATGGACGGAATGGGCTCGAGAGGAGAAGTGGCAAAAAGTATGCCTTTGCCCAGCAGTGGGGCACCATTCTACAGTACGACTGTTAAAATTTATTCTAAAACTGATACCATTTATAGATTTTACGTGATGTCAAAAGTGCTATGGAATAATCAATATTATTGACTTATTTTTAATTATGTTTAACGCGTTTCCGAAACAGCACGCGGAGAGTACAAAGAGAAAATCAAAGTTTGTAATAAACTGACGACTTAAAATTAAGCGTTTTTCAAGCCAATTTCCCCCGTTCTAATACACACCAGCTACTCTCGTTTTTCCGTCTCAAGCGCGCAAAATAAAGCTTATCCGGCGCCGGCCAGCCATCCGTCACCGGACGGCCGTTGCGTAACCGGAAGTGCGGATTAGGAATCAATAGTGCCGTAATGATAGTTGTACGGTAATCGCTAACTGCGCTGTGTGCGGCGCGCATTACAGGGGGGTGCAATCGTTAGTTGCCCCGTACTTACGATTTGTACTATACACTCGCTTGTGTTGGTGAGGGTTTGAGTTGGCGGACTTGGCTGTTGGATTGCCAGTGGTAGGAGTTTTTTGGGAATGTTTCTATAAAGAATTGGAGGGGTTTTTAGTAATTATGTATTAACAACTGATTAAAAAAAGAGTTTTTGTGCATTACTAAAAATACTGCTTCGGTCTCGAGTTACGAATTATATCTCGATTTTTTTCGTGGTTGTCGTAAGAGGTGTTAGAGGAAAATAGGTTAAGGAGTGTTTTAGTCGATAAGCTAGTAACGTGTTACTATTAGACATCTGTTATCTAATTATAAATTCTAAAAATATGTAAAAGTGGCTTAAGCATGGTTTTGACTATGTAACATTTTTGCCCTGCCTACCCCATTTCGGGAATACAGGGTCTATAACTCTACATCTCAAAGTTTTTTTTAATGATTATTTTTGTTAAGGTTTGGGTAGCAAAATGTTCGTTAATTCACCAAGTACCCTGCGCAATGAGATTTATGTGACGAAGTTGGAGGATAGGATAAAATTAATGATTCCTCCCCCATCAATGACAGGGCTGCGTCGCCCTTTCCTGCTATACTGGTGTTTCTTGCCTTTGACCGGCAGAAGGGAGGAGGGGGGCATTTTTTGTATTTTACTCTGATTGTTTTACAAGTAATTTTATTATAACGGTTAAATTACTAAACTTAGATGGGTGCCACCATTAAAATTCAGTTGGTTTCATTTCGTTACTGTGAGAATAACACAAAAGTATTTTTTGTTAGGCTAAGGTACGAGTAGAAAATTTACGAATAAAAATGCTCCATTTTTTTAATGTGCTTACTTATTCACGAGAATGATAAAACATCGTGATTGAAAACAGTTGACAGTATTGTCTAATCAAACTCGCCAAATGTTACCAACTTAAAAAAACCATCTGAAAAAAAGCTATTTAAGGAACTAGTGTGAAAAGTACAAACCGAAGACACCCTTACCATCTGAAGCCCATCAATTAGCTATCACACGTCCATAAAACTACTTAAGGGCACTTTAGGCATCCTAAAGCCGAGCATTAACCCGCGAGCACTAGTGACCCCACAATACATTACGGCGCAATAATCTGGGGCCCGGGGGGCGAAAGGGGGCCGAGGGGGCCCCCCGTCCGTCAGAGACTGTCGCCAGTGACAAATGTCTCCTTGCAAGCACTTTATTAGAGGGCATATTAAAATTGACAAAATGACGCTGGTAGTTTTGGCGACGGTTGGGGGGTTTGGGGGATTTTTGGTGGGGATTTTTTTAACGTTTCTGGTAAGTTTTGATTAAATGAATTTTGAGCGTTATGGATTATTATTATTATTCCGAAGTAGTGTTCTTCCGTGGATGTCGTAAGACGCGACTAAGTAAATTGGTTTAGGTATGCTTTAGACAACAGGTAAACAACCTGTCACTATTAAGTATATTACCACTTTCATCTGTATTCAAACTAAAAATTATGCTAGAAGGGGCGGCGAAGCGTGATAACCGTTATAATCATGGTTTTGTCTATGTCAAATTTCGTGTGCTCAGCCTACCACATTTGGGAACGTTGGCGTGATTGTATGTATGTATCTACACTAATATTATAAAGAGAAAAACTTTGTTTGTTTGTTTGTTTGTTTGTTTGGTTGTAATGAATAGGCTCAGTAACTACTGGACCGTTTTTAAAAATTCTTGCACCATTCGAAAGCCACATTATCCACGAGTAACATAGGCAAAATTTTACTTTGAAAAAAAGAGGATTCCGTAAAATACCTACTTGGGTTTAGATACCTACATCTACACTAATATTATGAAGAGGAAAACTTTGTTTGTTTGTAATGAATAGGCTCAGAAACCTACGAACCCAAAATCCGAAATTTATGCGAACGAAGTCGCGGGTGGAAAGCTAGTTTATAAATATAATGGATCACGGTGTAGGTAAGGTACTAGTTTCTATTCGCGACTTTGTCCGCCAAGGAAGAACTTCAATGTGTTGTATGATGAGCTATTTTCCCCTTTGTAGGGTTCATTACACCTCTACTTCTTTCGTGAATGTCGTAGAGGCGACTAAGGCTAATAGGTAATTGTAACCTGCCACTATCATAGCTCTTTTCAACCGACTTCAAAAAAGGAGGAGAACCATATTTTCTTTCTTTTTTTTTGTGCGTATGTTACTTACTCGATATCTCCGAGAGCTGTGAACCGATTTTTTTTTCTAACCTAATAGTGGCTATTAAACGCGTAATGGTCAAGGTTGTGTTTATGTAACAATTCGCGTGCTCTGCCTACTCCATTCGGGAATACAGACGTGATGTGATGTGTGTATGTATGTATGTATGAAATTAAATAGGGGTGCACTGCGGGCAATGAACGGCGGGGGCAATGAGCGGAATACCTTGCTCAGGACGTCTGCAGTCTAGATTGATGAGATATTTACTTAGTTGCATTATTACTAACAGACACAGGCCTCCTCTCAGTGTGAGAGGGCTTGGGCTAAGTTCCCACACGGCTCAGCGCGGATTGAATACTTTACACACAACGTTTAAGTACTTCTTCGCTGTGTGCAGGTTTCCACAGTTTTCCTTCACCTTGTGATAAACATCAAGTTCGATTTCGCACATAAATTCCGAAAAAAAAAAAAATCGAACCCACGACCCTCTGCGTTAGAGGGCACAGGTCAAACCGCTGGGGTACGGCTTCACAGGGGTAAATATTTTCTAATTTACAAGTATTTTAAGAGCACTTAATTTTCTAACAGCTCTATATTTCTTCCATCTTCCATTTTTTCTTACATCCATTTTTAAAGTTAAAATTATGCAAAACGTGAAATATACATAGTCTTAGCTAACTAGATAACATGTAATGTTTTGTGGTTTCTATTTACTGAGAATGCAGACGTAATGTTTGTATGTATGTTCGTTTGCTAGTATGTAAATTAAGACTACCTGCTTTATTTACATACATATTCTCACGCCTGTATTCCCAAGAGGGGTAGGCAGAGCACATGAAATCGAAAATCCAGCGCCAAGTTTAGCAATTTCAGGGTAACCAGATGGTCAAACGTGATTTTGCAGTGACAGGTTGCTAGCTCATCGCCCACAATACACTAACCCTTTCCCAGAGTCGACTCTTACGACACCCACGGGAAGAAAGGGGGAGGTGCTATCTAACCCGGCACCACACGGCAGTTTTATTATTTGTTGTTACAGCGGCAATAGTAAACACATACTATACAAACTCTGTAAAAATTTCAACAGTCTAGCTATCACCGTTCTTGAGATACAGCCTGGTGACGGACGGACGGACGGACAGCAAAGTCTCAGAAATAGGGTTCAGTTTTTAACCGACTTCAAAAAAAAAAAATCCCCTTGGGCACGGAACCTTAAAAATAGATAAATTCGAGAAGTTTTCAGAAACACACGTTGACGGACAGATAATCGCATGAGACCTATAGATCACAATCTTACATACTCATACAGTACTCCTTATTTCAATTTTGCTCCGATCTATCCAAAACTACCGCTGTAGTACCCCTCCTTTTGCGACGGGGGTTTAAAACGTTATCAAAGTGTCCAAAAAATATGTAGGTGTTAGTAATGTAATAGCACTCTTGTACCCTGAAAGCCCGTTTAATTCCCACAACTTCACATATTATGTATTCAGCAAAAGCCGAATTTATACGCAGCTGTAACTCCAAAGATAATATATATCCTTCTATTTCCGCCCGCGGTATAAATAGTTTTGTAGGAAATAGAAGTTCACTTAGTTCACACCCCCTCCCCGTACGTGCCTGTTCGACGCACCTCCCCCGGGGGGGACGCAATGGCATGTAATGAAGCTGACTTGTCCCCCCCGAATCAGTGGAGGTGTGCAGGAAAAATACGATAGTGTCTTGTAGTTGCGAGTTCGTGGTTGATTTAATACTGGCTTTAGAGTTGGTTTTTGTTCGCGATGGAAATGTTACGTAAGTTATACATTTACTCGGCTTCATATAAGTTACATTCGATTTTTAACTGTGAAATCCTCGCATTTCTTTTATAAACCCAAGGCCTCACCGCAAAATGGTGATACCGTTTGTATTGAGAACATTATAATATAACACACAGTAGTAAGAGTTATTGCAAAATGGTTTACAATTTTACCCCTGAATTCCTGAGAATATTATATCAAATTGTGTCCGTAAAAGTCTAACCTTAAACAGAATAGAATAAGTACACGTACACCACCGTGCAGTGAGCGAAGTCGAAGTGGTATTTTTCATGGCAACAAATCGTGCATAGGAAAAGCATTTTTTTCGCACTTGTGCTTTTTAATTTATCTTTTTTAATTTATGGGTAGAATTAAAAATATTTAATCACTTTATTCATTTATGAGTTTATCACTCGATAATAAAATTTAATAATGAATAAAACGTGTTGTCGAAACCGTCCAGCATGTATGACAGAGGGATGAAAGTGAATGAAGCGAGAGAAGTACCTATGTCAGAATGGAAGAGAATAGCGTTCTGCTGTATCCGCCTGCCCGGCAGGGAATTGGGCGTGACGTTTATGTGTATCAATGCCGTAGATTTTTTTTGTTGGGCTCGCAATTTTTTGTCTCTGTTGGTGGCTGTATATTGCTTTGCTCTTTGCCCGTGCCACTACCCGTGAAAAAGTTTACAACTGTCAAATATCTGCGTGAGGTTAGACGTAAAGAAATAATAATTCCTACGGTCTTATTATGAAACTACCTATTTGTTTTTTTTTGTAAGACACGATACACGAACTATATACACTCAGTCTTTTTACCGAGATTAGCTCGACATATTTCAGGCCCATTCATGACCCATCAACGAGCAACGCGGTACAGCAACTGACAGCGGCTCACAACAGACCTATCCATATGTGTTTCACGTTTACTATTATCAAACGGGTGGGTTGTCCTCATCAAATTCGTTAGATCACCAACAATCATGTCTCCTGCCCCGATATACTTGTACAGTCAGCTGCAGAGAAAGGTAACCTCCCGCCCATACAATGTTCCATTACTAGGGGGTTACTTTTCTCTGCAGCTGTCCGTACATCGCTTGAAGGTCAGCAGGAAGAGATCCCTTTAGGGATATGTTCGCCTTTGTACTTGTGTTTTGTTTTATACTTGTTATTTTGTCATGTGTTCATTTTGTACAATAAAGAGTTACATACATACATACATACATACAGGAAAATGTGGACACGTGGGAAAGTACATAACATAATGCATAATTATACGGCGGTGAATCAGCGGCGAGCGAGCGGTGACTCACTTGGTACCATCCACCACTTGCCTCTGGTGTGTTCGATTAAGTGCGCAAATTGCAGGTATTTCGGGTATAATGCGTAGCTCAGTGAGGTTGGTTGAATAAATTACTAAAGGGTAGCCACGAGCTATCTAATTACGATTTTTTTGGGCTGTGGATTAGGGTAACAGTGCTCCAAGAAAAATGGTTTAAAGTAAAATTGTATCTAAATCCAAATCATAATCGTTGAAAATTTAAATCCCCGAAACTGCTGAGCATGTATAACGAACGAGAGGGATGAATGTGAAAGAAGCGAGAGAAGTATGACAGAATAGAAGCGAATGGCGCAGATGACGCTCTGTTGTCTCTACCTACCCCGCAAGGAATAGAACGTTATGTGTATGCATGTATTTTAAGCAACAGTCAGAATATATGCGGATAGCAAAAAGAGAACTCTAAGCAAACGAAGTCGCGGGCAATAGCCAGTACATAAATAATAGAAGATATCGAAGGGCAATCAGTTATCCATCTCTGGACGGTTTGATAGGGACAGTAGTTAATAAACAGGATAGTTTTACGGCTTGTTTGTGTCGACTTGTAAACACGGCAATTTGTATCAATAGTCGTAAATAAGCATTCAAATCTCTCTTATAAGCTCCGCTTTGTGGCGAGGACGCAGGGAAAATAAACAATCAGCCAGCAATTTTTTTCAGCCTTCACAACACCCGTCAAAAGGTTGTGTTTCAATAACGACTTGTTATTCGAAAAATCAAACATATCTACATACTTATATCACGCGTGTATTCCTAAATGGGATAGGCCGAGCATAAAAAACTTTACATAGACAAAACTATGACCATTTTACGCGTTATAGCCACTTTCTGCATAATTTTCGGTTTAAAAATCATGAAAGAAGTATCAATCAACTAGGTGACCGATTATTAGCCTGTCGCCTAAAGAATTCTAAACCTGATTCCTTATTCACCTCTCACGACACTCACAGAAGAAATGGAGAGGTGTAACTCAACACAGAAAGGGTTACGTCACTTTTTTTTCTGTTTTGTAAAGGTTTAGGTATAATTGTACGCATTATTACTTATCATCAAAGAGGGGCTCGTTCCGCGCCTAAAATAACCCCGATAGCCTTATCAGCGTTCGTGGGCTAAAGCTGTGGAAAGGTTAGGTCAGATATCCCATACATACATACAGACTTACATCACACCTGTATTTCTAAATGGAGGAGGCAGAGACAAAGCCGTGACTGTGTCGCGTTCCGTAGACTGGGTAGATTACTAAAATTCATTTAAGTATGTATTTATTTTACCCGTGTGGTGCCGGGTTAGAATAGCACCTCCCCCTTTCTTCCCGTGGGTGTCGTAAGAGTCGACTCTGGGAAAGGGTTAGTGTATTGTGGGCGATGGGCTAGCAACCTATCACTGCAATATCACATTTAACCAACTGGTTACCCCGAAATCGCTAAACGTGGCACTGGATTTTTGAATTCATGTGCTCTGCCTACCCCTCTTGGGAATGCAGGCGTGAGAATATGTATGTATGTATGTATTTATTTAGTCCGTCAGATAAATTACAAAAAAAAAATAGTTCACATATTTTTTAATTTATTTGTCAAGCAAAAAATTACGAAAATACAGTGCACTAAAGTTTCGAGTGATGTAACTATGTGGTACATTTTTTGCCAAGGTATGACGTTACGAGCCCCCGGAAATTTGATGACCTTCGTCAATGTTTAATTATTTGGTAGGCAAACCAAAGAAAAACGTGTCTAATTATATAAAAACATCTAACAACGCTCAAATTAGAATGGCTGCTCGACATTGCGATTAGGCAATATGTTTAGATTTTCTTAAATTTCGGGAAAAAAAATCACTTGGGTTTTCATCGCGTAACCCGACCACTTAAAACATTAACGGTTCCGGCCACCATGTATATTCCAAGGCGCCAAAACGTATCTTTGCCCTCTACCTCCAAAGTCGTATAAAACGCCGCATAAACGTCAGGTCTCACAAATAAAATCCGTAACATAACCATGGTAAGTTACACCTGAACTAATGAGCGTGTACGGGCTGAGTTACGGGGCATCAGATAGGCCTATGGTTGTTACCGTGTACAGATCTGATCTGACCTCGCGGCTGGTCGGTGGTCGAGGGTTCAGTTGGTTTAAATACATACATACATACATACATAACCGTCACGTCTTATTCCCTGTAGGATAGGCAGAGACAACAGAGCGCCATTCGCTTCTATTTTGACATACTTCTTTCGCTTCACTAACATTCATCACTCTCGTCATACACGCTCGACGGTTTCGGGTACTCTTAATTTGGCTTTCCTTTAGCACATCGCCGATCTGTTCGATATACGTTCTTCGAGGGCACCCTCGACCAACTTGCCCCAACACACTTCCCTTGTAAATTTGCCTACATACCCTTGCTTCATCCATTCTCTCCATATGCCAAAACCAACGCAGCATACCTTTCTCTACCCTTGTTACAAAACTTTCTTACTTGATTTAAATATACCTCCAATTGTGGAGATCCTGAAGATGTCTATTTGCTCATAGAGCATGATGATTTGATGATGCTACAAAATTTAATGTGATATGTAAAAATAAAATGAATATTCCAGCCTTATAACGTCGCATTGTTGAGCACAAGGCTTCTCAGTATGAGAGGGCTGGGGCTATGTTTCTCACACGGACCAGTTTGGATTGGAAACTTCACACACAGCACGGAATTACTAAGTCCTTATGTGCAGTTTTCCTTCACCGAATAGCACGAGGTAGGTAATTATTAATTTCAATTTCACCCACAAATTCCGAAAAAAGGCTGTCCATCTGTTTGTTTTTATTAGGGACTTTTTTTGTATTTGACATGTTTGCTTTTTTGTATTTATTTCACTTGTTTCTTTTTGTATGTGACCATGTTTTCTTTAAAATGTCCTGTATCGCTAGTAATAAATTTAATATTATTTGTTATCTAACTGAATAAATCTATGAAAATCAAAAAAGGATTTAAATTTTACACACAAATTACGAAAAATTCGGTCTGAGGGACGAGCCTGGGACTCGAACCTGACACCCTCTGCGTGAGAGGCCACAGGTCAAACCGCTGGGCTACCACGGCTCCATAATGTGACGTTTTTAAGTTAAATTAAAAGGTATAATAGTGACAGGTTGCTGCAGTCTGTCGTCAAAATGTACCTTAACCTATTTCCTTAGATTTACTGCTTACGAATGCCACGAAAGAAATGTAGATGTCTTATTCTAAACGAGACGCCTACCTAAATAAACTAAACTAGACAATACTTAAAGTAAGCGTCACTATTATACCTGTCACTAAAATACCTGCCAACTCAATACTTACGTAAAATTTTGCTACGCTGGATTTATTCACGTCTTAATATTATGATCTTAATTACCTTGACGTTTCGGCCCCGTTACAGCGGCCGTGGTCAAGAGTAGAGTTTAGAAAAATATGTTTGGAAAGGCCACAAAACGTGAAATAAACACGCTTTTGTCTATTTATCGTTCCGTTCGCTCTGCCTACCCCATATGAGAATACCTGACGTATGCCTAACACCATCTTTATACTCCACGCAGCCAGGCGTCGGCAACATTTCGACGGTACCCTAAAAACGTAAAATTAATTTCGTTTCTCGATTACGTATAATAATTGCAATAGGAACGGCAATTACGGCGTTCGGGCAATCACGCGGAATGGTGGCGTGCGGACTGGAGTAATTGTGCCTAACTCCAGAATGTATAATTTGGTTGGTTACCCCTGTCTGTCAAGACGGAATTAAAGTTTCGATTGTTTACGGTTAGCCGAAAGTACATTAGCAAAGTGGTATTGGGAACTGTCTCCGTAATTTATGTACGGGATTTTGCTACTTAGTACTTTTGCGAATCAATTTTAAGACGTATATGAAGAGAGATAGAGATTAGAAAAAAAACAACATGTATGAATGTATGTGGTTGGCATTTTAGTTTTCCCGAGCGACGTTTTTTACTGGAGCATCTGTCACAGTAACATTTTTTCTAACTTGAATCAGCACAGAAACGTAGGTAAGTTTAGGTTATGCAACCTTTTCATTGGCAACTTAAACAAGAGTAGCTAGCCATAAAACGAAATTTAAAGCAACTGACAACTAAGACTACAAATCCACACACAACACACAATAACGCCTGTGTTCCCAAACGGGGTAGGCAGAGCACACGAAACGTGACATAGACTAAACCATGGTCGCAGCCACTTCTAGGATAGTTTTAGGTTTGCAAAGATGGAAGAGGTAGAAAGAATAGTGACAGGTTGCTAGCCTGTCGCCTAAAAAATACCTAAACCTATTTCCTTAGTCGCCTCTTACGACATCCAGGAAGAAATGGAGAGGTGTTATACTATCCCGACACCACACCGAAATCAACACTAATCCGTGATAAAAATAAAACTACTATGAGACTCGTAGAGAAATAAAACGGGTGTTTACCCGTTTTATTTCCCATCTTTATATCGACTTATACGACGTGTTTCAGGCAGTCACTAAGAGCATCACACATCGGCGGCAGACGGTAGCTTTGAAGCTAATTCCAACATAAATCTATTTCACCACACTTTTCCTCGAAACCTCCTAGCTCTGTACTAAAAATCTACCATCATTATTACAACTAATTACTGCCTCGAAGAACCCTAAACCCGTGCGTCGCGTGCCACCCGCCTGCTACATACCCTTTGCTTCCGCGAGGAAATTACCCGAATTACCCGTTACCCGTTACCCGTTACCCGTTACCAACGCACTCGTAAATATCGCGGCGTACATCGATCACGCGTACGACTATATGCGTTGTGTAAGACACGGCTAGCTTTGGGCAAAAACACGCACTGGGTTTTGAACGCACTTTAGCCCGTCACACATTAAGCAGATACGGTAAGATATCTGTTACAGAACATAATATCTGTCAATATCGCTCCCTATACAATTCAATGAGCTACCACACACTGCGCAGATTTACCGTCAGGTATCTTTTTCACCGACATATGGTAAAATGGCATTTATACGCAGATAAAATATTATCGTATATGCGTAGTCTGTGACGGGCTTAAGGCCCTGCGCAGAGGACAGATTATCCACGACGGACTTTTTAGTCTGTGATAATAGAACCTATGGAATTATGAAGTACCGCACTCGACGCGCTAAAAGTTTGGCGCACAATTCATACAATCACACACTAAGCAGATACGATAAGATATCTGTATCTGTCAATATCACTCCCTATACAATTCAAAGAGCTAACACACACAGTTTGTATTTTTTCACTTGTATTTTACCGTCAAGTATCTGTTGGCACCGACTTGGAAAGATGTCATTTATACGCAGATAAAATATTATCAAGCATTGTAGGCCAAAAGGCAGACACTTTTATTACATACTAGCGGCCCGTCCCGGTTTCGCACGGGTAGACAAAATATTTTTGAAATATTGTAACTTGTTTTGTATGTCATCATCATCATTTCGGTCATAAAACGACCACTACTGAACTTAGTCTTAGAAATATAAAAAGTGGTTACTGTGGCATAACGATAAAAGTTGGACACATGGTATCGCAAAGTTTTTTGTAGATATTGATGTGTTGTTTAATATTGTAGAACTTACTTTTGTTCTATCATCAATAGTTTCTGCAGCGTGTGCGACGAAAGACGTTTTAGCGTATTTTTTTTCACACTTTTAAAGATTCCTTAACTTGTATAGCAATAAATAAAGCCAATGTTGCTTACCCAAGATGGACGGCTGCTTTGCAATGGTGAAATGTTTATTTGAAGACGGCACAGTACTTTCTGAGTTTATTCGTAAAATACACACAAAAAACCAGATGTTCCCTCTTTATAGTATTATTATTGTTATTTAATTGTTATTATGATTGATAATTAGTAAAATTATAATTTATAATTTATGTAAATGTAAAAATTAATTACTATAATTGTTATTGTTAGTTAAAATAATTACACATACCTACCTGTACTTCTGTTAATGTAAATATGAATTACTATAATTGTTATTATAATTAATATAATTTATACACATACCTACCTATACTCAAGTTTAGGCTAGTTTTTAGGGTTCCGTACCCAAAGGGTGAAAACGGGACCCTATTGCTGAGACTTCGCTGTCTGTCTATCTGTCTGTCTGTCTGTCTGTCTGTCTGTCTGTCCGTCTGTCAC